>CM076583.1:525594381-525797978 GCA_034641835.2 Pinus albicaulis | reverse complement strand
CTCAAAATCAGGGAAAATTTTAGGGGCGAATTTTCGCCCAAAGGCGAATTTTAAGGGATTTTAAATTTTAATAGGGAAATTTTTTTATATGAAACCCATTTTCTATAGTTTTATAAAGTTATCCCAATAATTATTTTAAAAATAATTATTTATTAAATATTAGCCCACCAAAATAAATGCCCATAAAACTGAAAAAATGGAATTTTCTCCCGATTTTCTTTGTTTGGAGCAGATTTCAATGGAATTCGCTTGGATCTATTGGGTCGAAGGGAGGGGTTGGAGTGATTCACCCCATTTTTTCACTGGTTCGCTGAAATTTACTGGGTCGGAGAGGTGGTTGGGGCTTGGAAGGGGCGTGGAAGTTGAATGTTGGATGTGCAAACCTACCAAATCGATGGAGGTCAGATCGATGGAGGCGGAGATCGATGGAGGTGGAAACTTACAAGATCTGGACGCATTGACTGATGACAGCTGCACACATTGATGAGGGCAACTGGTTCCAGGAGACGGACCACGGTAGCTAGATTTAGAGTTCCAAGGTCCAAGATAGCCCACTTCCCTGGTGCCATGGAGCTAAACCCGCGCCGCAAGGAGGAGTTTGGGTTGTGGTGTTGGCCCTTGGGTTGCAACTGTAATTATATTTTTTCTATTAATTTGCTGAGTCCGAAATTCGAATGCTTCAAGTTGTTGTGATTGTTTTGGCCAGTTTAACATCGCTCTGTCATTATTATTTTTTAATAAATTTGCCAGTCCGAATGTGCTGGACCAGTGGTGAAAGCTGGTGATTGCTTCAAAGTTCAGTGAGGAGTCCTCATAGGTCAAATTTCAGCCCTCTCTAAGGAAATTATTCTGCAACAGAAGTGCGACTCCTGAGGCATAATTTTTTCCCTAGGACAAGAATGTTCACTTCGTTAATATGTTGTGGTTTCCTATTTAATTTCAGCCCTCTGTGTCTGGACAAGTTTGAGCCATATTTATTGATTATGTGAATCTTTCAAAGGTTTTCTTGTGTATTGGTCTGTAAACTTGAATGAATTAATTCAAACCTATTTAGTTGAGCCTTATTTTGAACTATGTAGTTAGATACAAACACCTTCTCTGATACCTGTTTTTGGCATACTTTCAAGGCATACTTTGTGCTTGATCTTTTCTTAATCTAATGTATTTATTATGTCATTTGAACCTAAATATGAGCCATCCCTAAGGATTTCTTTCAGACCTAATGAAGAAATAAAATTGTGGTAATATATTTATGGCGTTGCGAGTCTAACAATGCGGTGAATGCGGGTGCTCTGTGCTAGTCAGTGGTGAATGCTTAAGAACACACAAGAAGTTTCAAAGGTTGAATGTGTGAAGAGTGCAAATGTTCCCTTGATGCGGTTTAAATTCAATGGGATTTCAATTGATCTCATATATGCAAGTCTTTCTCTGAGAACAATTCCGGAAGTAAGTGTGATCTTCAGGTTTTGAAATTAATATATGATATTCATTGTCTTTCTTTTTTGTGAATATTACATTGCACAATTTCATGTTCATGATAACTTCCCTTCCGGATGATATAAAAGGTGGACCATGGAGTAAAGGTGCTGTAGGTTGTAGAGTAACATGAAATTTTAAAATATGGGTTTGGTTATTTATAATCTTCTCAGCAATGTCTGTTGCTACTCTAATGTTAATAATTTCAAAAAGAGAATCTCAATGCACAATTGAGGCATTTGCATATGATACAAGGAAGTTGGAACTAACTCACAAACCTAGCGTTTTTAAATCATAGCAAGTTTATTTGCACTCGCCTTTCATTCTGTCATGAACCGAGTGGAATTTCTTGGGGAATTTATAATCAACAAGTTCTAGGAGTTTGTGTCAGATTTGGGTAGACTGGGAGAGTGATTAGCTTGTGGCTGCTTTAAACTCTTTTTGTCAACCCATGGATACATGGGTTAAATTTGCACTTGATTTGTAGTTTCCAATGATTTGACACTAAGAATAATTGGCTGACTGTGATGATTCGTTGACTTCTTTTTTTTTTTTTTGCCCCTTTCTCTTAGATGGTCATGCATGGGAGGGGAAGTTCCAGTGAATGTATGATTTGTGGTGTGCATTTATCTGTTGGTTAAATCTTTGGTAACATCCCATGACTGTTATTTCAATGGAAGTTGGTTAAATAAAAAACACTAAGTGCTAATTATGAGTTTTAAATGTTCCATACAATAACTAATTTTGGTTTATAGGATCCAAAATGTGCTTTTTTGGGCCTGAAACTTTACATGGCACCCCCATGTTTACAAATAATGGAAAACATTTGAATATTTTTAGGTTATTTCATGGCCATACTTGATGTGTTTCACTACCTAAAACATTTCCAGATATTAAAATACAGGTGGTTGAATTTCCTGCAATTTAGGTTACATAAAACACAAATTTTGGTCAAATTTTGTTAATGCATTGAACCTTGGCCAAATTTATCAAATCATGTTGTGACATGAGGGAAGAGCTTGTAGATTGGCTTCCAGGCAAAATGGCTAGGACCTAGGTTGGTCCCGTACATGTTGGTTTACAAGGGGCTTTGATACCAAGAACAATTATAAAAAGCTGCAAATAATGTTTTGAAATTTTGATATCATAGCAGTCCATGACTCCATGCTCATGAAATTGGACAACACACCATATTCATATTCTATTTGTTGAGTGTTTCTTCGAGCTTTAGAATGAAAAATAAATTGGTTATTGAATGCAAGAGTAGAAATCCCAGAGTAACTCTGCCATGCATGCGGGAATTTCACCCAAGCTAGTATGCCACAAGTAAGAGTAGAGCTCCCAGAATGAATATGCCTTGCAGGCCTAGATAAATGCACCCTACTAGAAATAAGATGAGGTTGTCTACAAATCAACTTGTCCACATGAGATACTCTTCCACAGGTGTGCCCTCTTTCCATTAAAGGGCAAATGCTCTACCACTAGAAGGAGAACATGCTCGGAGCAACACGGTAAATTAACAGTTTGGTGTCAGGCATGCTCTATCCCCTTAAGGTGCCTATTATGATGGACGTATTGTGATTTACCTCGCAATTTGAGGTGGTTGCATTGCTTGCTTACATATTTTATCCTATTTGTCTATGTAAACATGTGTTTTAGGGTGTAGAGAAACCATTCTTTAACAATAAGTTGACTTGGAGAGAAGTGAAATTTGGTTATGCAATCGGTTAGTGTTGCATTCTTCTATGTTTGGGTCAAGGAAAGGAGTTTCATAAATCTAGGTTTTCTAGGCATTTACAATTGTATTGAGTTGCATTAGGGGCTTGGATTTTATGCTGTGTATGTATAGGGGATGGATTTTCCTGAGGTCAACAATGGATGCCCCCTTGTGTCATTACGCCTTAGACAAATCATTTTGGTTGTAAATTTTCGTCTTTCCGATGATTATTGCATGGATGGAAATTTTTATATATATTCATGCCATTGGTACGCATTTAACTTAAGTGGAAAGTTGTATAACTATTGGATTGATATTATAAGAAAGATGGGGAGGGGTCTGTTCCATGTTGAAGTGTTGATATCCAAATTGGTTCTTTATTGATTTTTAAAAAGAGCTCTAGAGCTCACAAGAAGGATCATAAAATGAGCAAATTTTTTAACGTTGAAAGAATACGTGTCCTCTTTTTTTCATACAAAATGCTGAGTTCCTCAAGGGTCATGTGGAAGGGGATGAAAAATAAGTCAAGATTTTGTTACTATATGTAAGGAGATGTACCTTAATGTCAAGGGTTGTATCGTTAAGTAATATGGAAAAATTGGACTTGGGAATAAACTTGTGGGGGTCAACAACTTTGAAATTCAGCAACTCGGGAAAAAAATGGAAATGACTTGGCAAAAAATGGCTAAGCATTAAAAAATGAAAAATATTTCATTTTTTCATTTAAAATTATGTATAAACTAGCAACAATATATAATCATATTTCCATACCATATGAAAATAATATACATATATAAAAGGTGTAAGATGCCAAATGATCTAGTATCTACTATCAATGCCTTTGCTCCTTTAGTGGGAATATATATTGGGTCATCCTCTAGTAGTGGAAGGTTCTGAGGCTGGAGTCAAACATAGTGGTGGGTATTGAGTCTAGTATAGGACTTTTTCCATCCTGTAGTGGTTGGTTAAGGACATCCTCTATTGCCAGCCACTCCTGCTCATACTTGACATCTAACCAAGCAGGGAAATCCATGAAATATTTATTGGCATTGATTAAATACTCTAGTGTTTTTTTTGAAATTGTGATTTTTTTAGAACTCATAAAAACTTGTGATTTGTTTGGGTTATTTCATGGGATGAGAAAATTGGAAAAGTAAATATATTCCAATCTTTTGGAAAAAATTTCCGCATTATTATAGAGAATATAATATTCATTGACATTGAGATGCAGGGAAAGAATTATACATTGGGACAAAATTTGCAACCCGTTTTGCTTCAGAAGCTTATACCAGTTTTCCCATCACATTTGACATGGAAAAATAAATCTTTCTAGGCATACCTGTGTGTTGCTTTCTAGGCATACATGTGTGTTTGGAGGTGAAGTACATCTATGTTATTTCTCTATTGGAATTTATTTATGTTGCTGATGTTACTATTATGAAAGCGACCTCCATATACAACTATACTTCTCTCTTAATTGCTCGCTGATACTTCTCAACTCACTCATTTTATTGGTTGGAGTATGCTCTATCAATGTTATGTATGCATTTTATCTTAAATGCAATTGGATGTGACTGTTCAGAAGCATTAATATCATATATGTGTTGATGTTTTAATTGGCATATATGTTCTCTGTACCTTTTCATTTGGAAATAAATTCTCAAAGTCACCTACAACAATCCACATACCAATTTTTTGTAAAAATTTCACAGTGAACCAGACCAAATAAACTCAAAATTTTTGTGTTTTTTCCAAGTTATTTCAGGAAAGGAATGTTACATTCTATTCAGGGCTTGTTTTGTTTGAAGCAGATTCTTCTTTTTGTATCACAACGTCTATACTCTATACTCTTTTTGTATCTTTCTAGGCATACATGTAGAAGAACATTTTAGACTGATGATTGTTGAACTGAAAAATATTTTCATCCCAAGGGAAGGTAGGCTAAGATTTTCTCCAGAGAGGCATCTACAACAACTACGTAATTAACATAAATTAGTCTAGGAGTGTGCAAGTGTTCAAGTTCGAGTCTTCGAAGTTCCTCGTCTATATAGTGAAATGTCTCGAACCAATGTAGTTTGTCCTTTGATGTATATGAGACCCAACTAGGAGCATGCATTTTAGAAAGGTAGGATAAGCTCAAAATGCAAATAATATAACTCTTGCTATAGATACGATTAATTCATTGTCAAGCGCTTTCTTCGTTATAGGAGGATAACAAACTCCTATAGGTAGTACTATGCCATTATAGTGAACAAGGAAGGGTAGATGTGATATCCTTACCTGAGGCCATTGGTGGCCTTGAAGATTCAAGAAAGACATTGTCCTCCTGTTGACCATATTTTTAATTCAGGGTCCTATGTAGGCCTTGGCCCAGCAAAGCCAAATTTCTTCATAGATGAGAATAATAAATTATACCTCACTCTATCCAAGGCATTCACCATATCGATTTTTATGACTCATGTACTTCTTTCCAGATGGGTGGCTACTATGAGGAGCTTCCTAAACTCTTATGCTGTTTTCACAGATAAGTCTGCCTTGAACAAAGCAAGTTTGTTTCTCTGCGATAACACATTGCATCAATGGTTTAAATCTAGAAAAGGTAGTCTTACCTAGAAACTTGTAGTTTCTGACGTTAGGGATGAGGGTGAAGTAGAAGGAATTTATTTTTTCTTTAAATCTGCATTGCTTCCTTGATTCTTCCACATAGCTTAAGAGGTCCCTATTGATATATTTCCATGCTTACAAAAAATATGTTGAGAACTTGTCTGGACTCTGGACTAGGGACTTTGTTAAGTTTCATATTCCATACCGTTTCTTGGACTTCCTTGCTTGATATGGTCCTCGAAGTTTCTCATTATCCAGTTCTTGTAAAAGACAAGGATCTTGTCACATTTCCTCCCGAGCACTTCCAGTATCTACTGTTATTCTGAAAACAGGTTCCTAAAGTGAGAGAAGGATTCTACTTTGATTTCATTAAACCATCTGTTTTTAATCTGTCTAAGAGTTACCTCAGAGATGAAATTTTAAATTCTTCTTGAGTGTTCTTGGTAATGGAAAAATTTAATGCTCCTGTTCCCTGATTTCAGCCATAGGCTCCTTGATTTCAACCTCCAAATTTCTTCTTCGACGATCTGAGCTTTGAATAGTTGAGAACTTACTTCCTTTTCCCCTTGCCCGAGTCTATTTAGAGAGCCCTTATTTTTCAATTTGGGACTTGACTTCGTCAAGGATCCTGTCTTTCCAGAATGGGACGATCTTCCTTGTGGGATTTAGCCCATTCTTTCATTTCAATTTTAATCTCTTTATTTTTTTCTCCCAGATGTAGGAGGCAAAGCCATGAACTGGGAGAGATCTAGAATTTCTCACCATTTCTTTAAAGTTTGGCTGTGAGAACCATACAGGGCTATATTTTAAATGACCTGGACCAAGTGCTTGAGAGTTTGATATTGAGAGCAGAATCGTCTTGTGATTGGATAGTGCACTTGGGATAATTGCAGAATTTAGAATTACCCAGAGAAAAAGGAGATTTATAAGAGAAACCTATCAAGTCTTTCCACAATGAACCCTGGCCCTAGCTCTGTATTGCTCCAATTGAATTTTTCATTAAAAAGGTTCTATTCTAAAATAAGGTCTTCAATGGTCCTAATGGTTAAGAACATGTTGGTTTTTTTTCCATTTCACTTATTAAACCTATAGAAAGGGTCCATTCTATTGATTAAACAAGTGTAAAGATACCATTCCATTGATTTACCCTGCAAAGGGTCCATTCCGCTGATCAAACCCATTAGATGATTTAACGCTTGCAATTCCTTTTGCCCATGCTTGTTCCATGCATGTAAACCCAAATCATTGGCCCACCTAGCAATGTGGCCCACTTGGTGTCTTAGTGTAAGAACACTCTTAAAAATCCTTAGCTCCTTGTCAAGCTCATGAAATATTACTTGCAATCATTCCAAATTGTTTTGACAATTGTTCATCTAGGAAAATTAAATGAATTTGCACCTATGATTAAATCATAAATCATTAGGGAATTGGATTTTGTGTATATGTGAAGTTGTTTCTAGCCTATGCTTGACAACTACCTCATAAGGAGATTCTCCTTCATTTGTCCTTGCAAGCCATTTAGTCGCTAAAACTGTCCTTGGAGCATGGCTGTTAATTAGCCCAAGTTCTCCATCTTCTCTATGGAGGGTGTAAATGTCACTAGTAACTAACTAGTTGCCTTCCTCCTCACTTTTATCATGGAAAATGATAGAGGATATGTTTCAACTTCTTATAACCAATTCATCAAGTGAAAGATAAGTAAAAGAATCACTAGCAACTGACTAGTTTCCTTCCTCACTTTTATCATGGAAAATGATAGAGGATATGTTTCAACTTCTTATAACCAATTCTTTACAACTTAAGAGGTGTTTTGCAAAGGATGATTAAATTTATTGTAATATTTTGTTGCTTTGTTTAAAGCTTTCAAGTGTTCATTAGGTGATTTGGAGATATGAATTAATTTAGTGGAAATTTTTATATATTTTACATTTGAATGATGTTCTTCATTTTATAGATGATGACTCATGATGTCTGTAATATCCCCTTTCAAGGATATCTCTCAAACAAAGTCAAATCTAAACCAAAGATGGACTGGAGGGGCGTTTACCAGATATTTCACCTCTGAAAAGAGGGTGAGATTTGGAGGCTACCTGGCCCTCACCAGACTCTGTCTATAGAGTATGGGAAAAATACAACAGATGTGATAGCAGCTGGAATGTCTCAAAGGGAAAATAGGTAGTGATACAGAGCATACAACAATACATGAAATGCTAGAAACAATATATGAAACATATGCACATGAAATAGAGAGAATACTGAGCAATTTTATTATACTGAGAAATAGAAATGAGTACAAGAGGTGACCAGAGTGATGGCACCTCGACTTGCACTAGGCAAGTGTAGAAATACTCTCAGAATATCAAAGGAATGGCTGCTCTCTGCTCTGCGTCCAAGCTGCTAGGAAACTGCCGTGCTGCTGCTACTACTGGAACAAAATGAGTATTTGGGGCTGCTCCCCTACTCGGAATGAGCTGAAACTCTGGAATCAACCTCTTCTCACAATACCCAGAAAAGCCCAGAGAGCGTTTCTGGAATGGCTGACCCCAAAAAATACCCCTCTTGGGGATCTATGCTATCCTCCAAGGCTCTGCGCTAATGCTGAATGAATCCTCCCAAAATATGGCCTCCCACTCTGCTAAAAGCCTCCAATAGGAAAGGGCTGGCCCCTTGCTCAATCTCCTGACCTAAAACCCCTGAAATAATACCAAAGCAGAGCTCCCTCAAGATGGACCATGTCCTACCTCTCAAGACTGCGTAGTCTATAGATGCAATTCTCCTCCACAAATGCCACAAATCGATCCTCCTGCAAAATAATGATGGGAATTCCTCAACCGAGCAAGCACTCGAAGTCTCCCAGGGCCGAGGGTGAGATCTCCGAATGGAGACACTTAATGCACTAAACAGTGTTGCAGAGAAGCTAAAAATCTAGCGTGCTCAAAGTCAAAGTGACCAAATCAATATGAATAAACTCCAATGAGGAAATGAGGAGGCTCTCCTCCTTTTTATAGTGATGGGCCTCTCTCAACCCTAGGCCCTGCCATCTCCTACGTAGCCTCCATTTGGCCCATGTTGCCAAGTCAACTGCGTTGTCTATGCCCACGTGGTCTAAGTGGGTCCCCCTCTACGTGGTCTCTTGGCCCCCCTTGGCCCACTTAAGTTACAACGTTGAGTCTACTAGGGAGTGTACTTTATTTAAGTGACTTATGTCCCCCTCTTACTCACTTTTATTTCTATTTTGACTATAATAGGAAAAATTGATCAAAGTTAATATTTCCAATTAGCTATCGCTAATTGGGAATACTACAGTCTCCCCTGGCAATATGTTGCTTGAACCCAAGCAACTTTAGTGATGGATGCTGCAAGATCTTCTCACTTTCCCAAGTAGCATCCTCATCTGGCAAATTCTTCCACCTCACTAGGAATTCCCGGATAATCCTGTTTCGCAACTGCCTCTCCCTGGTATCAATAATGGCCTCTAGCTGCAACACCAAATGCCCCTCATCATCCGTAGGCGGTATCTCCTATGTCACTGTCACCTGCTGCCCCAATGCCTTCTTTAAGCACAATACATGAAAATTTTTATGAATCTTGCTGCCTTGGGGTAGCTCCAACTCATAAGCAACCTACCCAACCCTACGTATCACCCTGTAAGGCCCATAAAAATGGGGCTTGAGCTTCTCAGCTCCCTTATTCTTTAGCGTCGATTGTCGATATGGATGCAAACATATGTAGACCAAGTCCCCTACCTCAAACTATCTCTCCACCCGGCCTCTTCCGGCATACAACTTCTGTTGGTTCTGCACTGTAGCCATGTTATCCTTGAGAGCTCGGAGGATTTCCTGACTCTCTTGGATCCAATCTCTGGCTCTTGGAGCCTTCCTAGCACCAAAAATCACATATGAAAAAGATAAAGCATGATAACCATATTGTTACACCATTTTTTGGTCATCTAACCTATTATCATTAGATGGACCCAAGTACACCATGTAAGACCAATTTTACCCTAAGTAAAACTGCCTTCACTATGTTAAAACAGGAAACCCCAAAAGGAAATATTAAAAAAACCTATATTTGTTTGACTTTCCTCATGGAATAATTAATTAAACCATAATTTAATTATTATTCCCAGTCATGTTTAACCCAAAATCAAAGAAATTAATTAGATAAACCTTTATTTATCTTATTATTTTCTAGGAATAATTATTTAAATCTTATTTAGATAATATTCCTTTTTAAATATGACCAAATCACCCACAAATAATTAAATAAATCATTATTTATTTGATTATCTTCTAACCGCTTCCTTAAAAAGATAAATAAATCATTTATTTATTTATTTTTTACAAATTAAGGGATTTGACCCAAGTCAAATACCTTTTCCCTCCAACAAATATAATAAAATATTCCATAAAAAGTGGATCTAGATCTGGTTAACCCATGCACCAAGATCTAGAATGACCCAATATTTTGTTATAAATAGGAGTGTTTTTTCTACCATTCTTCACCTTTTGTTGCCTATTAGATCACTCTGGATCTATACACTTGGTCACTCTTTTCTACCATTTGCTGTGTGAGCTCCCTTTGAGTTCCATTCTTTGTGTGGATTTTCTACACCAACAAGAGAGAGAAATCTTAGATCTGAAGTGCTGAGGACTTCCAAGAACCCATCCCACTGAGGAGAATTGGATACGCCTTCTTGTTTTCCTCCGAGGTGCCCAATTAATATAAAAATTCTTTCAAAAATTGTTCTTGTCTTGTCTATTGGTATATGGAGCAAACCCTTGTTTTTTCTTCTTAATGTCTTTCCATACATAGATCTGGTTTTTGCAGCTCTGTTTTGTTCAACTAGCCGCAGATCTGAAGATATTGGCAGCCACTTTTGTTGTTAGGGCTATTAGTTATGCGTAGCTAAAGTGGTCCTTTTTCGTACACTTCAACAAAGGATTCATACTAACAAATGGCGACTCCACACGGGTTTTAAATTACGACCGCTGTCGTTTTTCATATTCCTGCATATCCAGCTACTTCAGACCCTAGGGTTTCTTTTCAGCTGTTTATTTTTCCTATTTTTATGTTGTTTTTCTCACATAAAAACCTAAAACATTAAAATTTCTAACTTCCGTGTGTTTCTGGCCCTATTGCGCAGGTAAGCGACACCAGCCGCAACTGAGACGACAACTTTTCTGAAAATCTGCTGCCGAGACAAACAGAACGGGGGGTTGCACTTTTTGGCCCATAACCTGCGACCTGGACCTCCAGGTCACACTTTTCTGCCCCTTTCCTGCGACCTGCACTGAAAACAGGTCAGAAATTGCGACCTGCCCTTTTTTCAGCTCTATTTCTGCAATTTTTCTGGGTTCTGCTGAAGCTTCTGTCAGGGTTTTCCAGGCTCTGTTTCAGCCCGCTTTGACTTGGTTTTGCCCTGTTTTAGCTCATCTAAGTGGGAACCTAGCCCCCTAAGGCTTCAGTACCCTCCACTTTTTGTGGAAGAGTTTTTAGCTGTTTCAGCCTCTGTTTTTCTGAGTTTCAGCTCTCCCTTGTCCAGATCTGTTACCTCCTTTTCAGATCCCTTTAAATCAGCCTCTCTTACTTTCAAATCACCTCTTGTTGTTTTGTTTGGACCTCTCTTTAGGACCTCCTCCCTGTCCTTTCCGCTTTTTGCTGATTTCCTCCCTTTTTCCAGCCACCTTGCCTCTGTCTCTTGGCTGTGATCTGCACCTCTTTTCAGCAGCCTTATCCTCTAGATCCCTGTCCCTTTTTGAACTTAGATCTATTGGCCTCTTGTCCGTGTGTTTTGCCTAGATTTTTTCCCTTTTTTAGCTGAGTTTTGAGAGACCCGCCTTCTTGGGTTAGATAGATGCACAAGTAACTGTTAATTTTCTGTTATTTCATCATTATATACTATTCTCTGTAGGTTTATTTTCAGTTACGCAGCACACTTTTTTCTTGCTCTCAAAACGGAAAGGGTTTAGAAATTAAAATTATCGCATGCCACACACTGACCCTAAGTGAAGAAGCGCCTGGTTAACACCGCCTGGCAAAGACTCTAAAATCAATTGTCACTGCACCTTTTCTACCCTTGACCTCACTTGATTCTGTCCCTTTCTGCCCCTGTCGGTTTCCTTCTTCCTGTCGTCATTGTGCCCCCAAGGCGCCTTTCCTGGAGACTTCTTAGCCTTCACCTTCAGTTTCCGGTCGATCGACCTGCTCCGACCTGCCGTCGTCGAGCCAGTCCTCCTCCGAGTCCGCACTCCGATTCCTTTCTTGACTCATCGGGTTCCCTTTCTCCTCCCGGTTCTCCCGCTGTCACCTTCACCATGTCTGGTCCAGGGCCTAACGCTGGTGGTGCTCCAGGCCCTAATGCCGAACCTGCCACTAGTGGAACCGCCACAGGAACTACCTCAGCCACACCCTTACTGCCATACATTGCAGGCCTCAGTCTCCCCGATTTCAATCAGTTGATCAACGACCCTATCCGCCACGATGTTGGTTGGCCTGCTATGCCAACCAAACTCCCCTCCGACATCCCTAAGTTCGAAGGCCTTGCTGGAGAAGATCCAACCAATCATGTCCGATCTTTCCACATGTGGTGTTCCTCCAATTCCATTACCGATGACTCCATCCGTCTTCGTTTGTTCCAATGCACGCTTACCGGTGAAACTTCTAAATGGTATGCCGAACAAGCCACCTCTTCCCATACCACCTTTGCGACCCTTCCCCAAGCCTTTTTATCTTATTTCCAGCTCCCTCTCCGATACGATACTGGCACGGAGCTCTTGACTTCATTCAAGCAAACCTCTTCGACCCGCCTTTCCGCCCATGTTCAGGAATGGCGACGAAGACGAAGCTTATGTCGAGCCCCCCCCTTCGAAGATCGGGTTTACATGGACTGGTTCCTTCGCACTCTCTTAGCTCCTATCGGCAAAGATGTCGCCTCTCACTTTCCTCAAACTGAAGAAGCCGCCCTCCAAATAGCCTTGAAATATGACTTGATCTATGCTCAATCTGGTTATGTTTATACCGTTCTTCCTGACCTCCCCAGGCCCGGCGGCGCTAACGCCCCGGGGGCATCTCATTCTGTCGACGGTATCGTTGGAGCCCTTTCCCATCCGTACGCTCAACCTTCTATGGGCTATGGTCTCCCTCAGGGATGGGCCAACACCTCTAGCACTCTTCCCCCTCCCGGTAGCATGTATCCAGGATACGACATGCCTCCTCCTTTTGCCCAAGCTCCTGCTTACCTCAATGTTGCCCAACCCCACCATTACCCTTATCCGCAGCTTGGTGCACCAGCTCCTCTAGCATACGCGCTTCCATCTCCCTTGCCTCCTCAAAACCCGCAACAACACTTACAGCCCCCTCCAGGGCAAGTATTTGCACAACAGGGCGCGAATAATCCCCCTTCTTCTCAAATAAGGCGGAGAGGCAATCAAAACCCATCTGCCCCTGGTACCCGTGGACCCAATCCTGGTGTGGACCCTAACACTGCCAACCAGCAACAGGGCACTCAGCCCAAGCCGGACAGACCGCTTCACACAAATAAGCCTTGTTCGTGTTGCAGTGTTTATGGTCATTACACCCACGATTGTCCCCTCTTACCCCAGATGCGGCAGATGTGGGAGTCTCAAGCCACATTGCGCGGAAAACACGCCTCCCCTCACGCTCCTCCTAATGTGGCCACTACCCAACCGGCTGTGTTTTCTGATCCTTTCCCTCAGCAAGGATTCGTGGCTACCCAACCGCCTGACAGCCAGGTCGCCACTCCCCCTTCCCTTTCTGGTTCCTTTGATTACCAGATCCTTATGATGCACTCCGATCCTTCCCCAACCGTCGACCTTCACCTTCAAACTCGGTCTCGTCGGTGCCCAAACCTCTGCTCGGTCTACCCCGGCCTCCTTCTTCGGGTTCTCGACCTCTTTCGACATCCGGTGGCCTTACCTTATCCCTCAACCCAAATTTGAGGTCCCGCACCAAGATTCCCTGGGGACCCCTACGTCCAATCTTCTGAAAAGCTACCCATTCGTGTGGTATAGTAGATGATTTATTGAAACGTCTCTTGTTGCCTCTTCCATAACTGAGACTCATCCATTCGTGCCCTTCCCAAAAGAAGGCTCTACTATGCAAGTGAGCGGCCCTTCAGATCTGCGGTAGCCAAATGATTGTTTTCGTGCCACTCAATCGGACCATCCCCCTCTTCCTGCTTCCGTCGCCTTCCAAATCCCAGTCAAAATCCGGAACGCCAACGTTTCATGGTGCATAATTGATGAGGGAGCATCCACCTGTGTGATGTCCGTTTCGGTTTTGAAGCAACTCGGATCCCCTGAGCTGGCCCCTTCCATGATCACCCTTCGAGCGTGGGATGGCCATGCCTCCTAGCCCATTGGCCTTTTCCGTACTTGTCCTATCACCTCGCCGGGCGGGTGTTTGCGTTGACATCGGGGTATTAGTTCCACAGCTAGACTACAACATTATATTGGGGCGAAGCTACACCTATGCTATGTCTGTTGTCCCATCCGCGATTTTCCTCAAGATGTCTTTCCCCATAATGGAAAGATAGTCACCATTGACCAGTTGACATATCATGAGCCAAAATATCAGACCTCACCTGAGACGACCATCTCTTCTGTAGCCAACAAGCAAACCGTTGATTCCTTGACCAGTGTCTCTCCTGGCATCTACAAAGACTCCTCTTTTCTCGGAACCTTCCCTGGTCTTCCTCCTCCTCCTATCTCTGACCCCAGCTCATTGAATGTTTGCATGATGCAATCGTCTCGGCGCCGCCAGCGGCTGCCCTGCGGCTGGTCAACAACCTCCCCCCCTCACCCTCCGCACACATGCTCCCTAGCCATTCTTTTCGGCCCTAGTAGGACCTCCTCCTTCTGGCCCTCCCCCTACAGCTGGTATCCCCGAACTCCTTTATCCTCCTAGAACGGTTCCCCCTGGCCTTAACCACTTCGGAGCCGTCCCTCCTGGTCATTACCCTGCTAGGCAGATACCTTTCTTGGCTCCCCCTCCCAGAGTTTTTTCTGTCCCCGTCATGGCCACCCTCTCTCTCCCTAACCTGACCCTCGGCATACCCATCTGGTACATTGACCCTCCAGCCGCTACCCCTCCCGGTCACCCCAAACCTTACCTTGCTTTGCCACCGGTTCAACCGGTCCCCCTCACTTCCTCTGGGCCCCCAGCACCTCCACAGGATCCTACCCCTGTGGTGCCAGCCCCTGGAAATAAAGGCAAAGCTCGTAAGTGGGCAACCCATCAGGACCAGGCCGCCCCGACAACCCCTACTCCTCCGCGACCGCCAAAGCCTGCTATCCAATGCGCTTTGTGCGATATCGTCGGTCACGCCACCCATATGTGTCCTGAATTGCCGCACCTCAAGATTCTGGTCAACGAGACGTTTCCCGACTCTGACATCCCCGAAGTCTACGTCACTATCCCAGACTCTATCCCGAAACTCAAAACCTTGCGCACAAACCACCCTTGTGCTTTGTGCGATTTCCACGGCCATTACACCCACTTCTATCCCCACCTTGACGAGTATCGTTCCTCCTTGGACATGTACCTCCAATTCAAGGCCACTTCGATAGGACCAGAGGATCTTCCTACTCCTATTAACATTCCTCCTCCCGCTATCGAGCCAACGGAGCCGTCAACCACCATTTTATACCTGTCATCATCCTTGCGAGATAGTTCACCTACCCTTCAACCTGCAGATACTCTCGGCTCCTCAGCCGACCTTGGATCTGTTGATATTGCACATCTGAGCCCTTCTCCTCCTGATGACACGTCACACATCACTACCCCCTCGGGTGACCTTTCTTCCTCCAGTCTTCCCATCTTCCAATCCGATGAAGACATTATGGAAGCCATGACCAACCCGAACTTTCCATGGGATGATATGCACCATCGCGCATACTTCCTCCCACAGCAGTCCCATGACCAATTTGCTACCAAAGACTTCATCCCCAATGCAGTCGATTGGTTCAAAAACCCCATCCCTGCACCTGATGCTTTCGAAGAAGGAAACATGGCCAATATCTCTCCTACCATCAAAATTGACATTTCAGTCACACCAGGTATCGAAGACTATATCACCTTGGGCGCCCAATGCACCTCGGAAGAAATTGAAGCTTACACCAAGCTTTTCAGAGAATTCCGCGATATTTTCACTTGGTCCTATTCTGAAATGCCAGGACTCGATCCCGCCATTGTCGAACACCATATTGACACATGGCCTGATGCCAAACCGGTTCGTCAAAAGTTGAGACCCATTCATCCTTCCAGACGCGACGCTATCAAAGCCAAAATCAATAAGCTCAAGCAGGCTGGTTTCATTTACCCCATTGAATACACCACTTGGGTATCCAACCCAGTTCCCGTTCTCAAGAAACAAGGCACCATCCATGTCTGCACAGACTTTCGCGACTTGAACAAAGCTTGTCCCAAAGACAACTTCCCCACTTCGTTCATTGACCAAATCATTGACGAGTGTGCGGGGCATGAGGTTCTATCCTTTATGGATGGTTTCTCCGGATACAACCAAATTGCTATCCGTCCTGCTGATCAACTCAAAACCGCGTTCATTAGTCCGTGGGGAACTTTTGCTTATCGGGTCATGCCTTTCGGCCTCAAAAACGCCGGCGCCACTTTTCAACGGCATGTCTTATTGTTTCCATGACTTAGCTCATATTATCCTTGCTTATTTAGATGACCTCACTGCACATTCTAAGCATCGGGCGCAACACCTCCATGATCTGCGTACCATCTTTCTCCGATGTCGCAAGTATAATATCCACCTTAACCCGTTGAAATGCGTCTTTTGCGTTCCAGCCGGCCATCTCTTAGGCTTCATCGTGTCTAAGGATCGTATCACTCTTGACCCTTTGAAAGTTCAAGCCATTCTTGAACTTCCCATTCCGCGTACCCTTTGCCAGCTCCAAAGTCTCCAAGGCAAAGCTAATTTTCTTTGTCGGTTCGTCCCTGACTATGCCACCACCGCACATGGGTTCCTTAGACTCCTCCGATCTACTATCCCATTTGTTTGGGATTCCTATGCTCATGAGTCTTTTGACGCCCTCAAGCAGGCTCTCACATCCGCTCCCTTGATCTGCCCTCCCGACTTTGATCGGGACTTCATCCTGTATATCTCCGCTTCCACTTATTCGGTCGTTGGAGTCCTTATCCAGAAAGATGACAATGGTATCGAGCATGTGATCTACTACGTCAGTAAGAACCTTGTAGGGCCCCCTGTTTCCTACTCATCTGAAGAAAAATTAGCGCTGGCTGTAGTGTTCTCAGTCCCAAAACTCTGTCATTATATCCTCATGCGCTCCACCAAGGTCGTGACTAATTCCAACCCCTTGGTTTTCCTATTGAGTCGTCGTATCCTCACTGGGAAGTATGCCCATTGGGTCGTCATTCTTCAAGAATTCGACCTCGAATTTGTCACACCAAAGAGTAATAAAGGCTTAGCCCTCGCTAAGCTCATTTCTGAATTACCTACCAGATCGCACGACCCTCCAGTTAATGATGACTTTCCTGATGAACAATTATTTGCCATTACTTCCGACGACCCATGGTATGGCGATATTCTTACTTATTTGTGAACCCAAAAGTTCGCCCTCCACCTTGATCGTGAAGCTCGCCGACGTATCCGACACCAAGCTCCCCGATACCTCCTTATCGACGACGACCTCTATCGTCGCGGGGTTGATACTGTCCTACGTCGTTGTCTCACACACGCTAAAGCTAAACAGGTCCTTAATGCCTGCCATAGCGACGCTTGCGGTGGCCACCTCTTCGGTCTTGCTACTGCCCAGAAAGTCATGTGCGCTGGGTATTTTTGGCCTTCCCTCTTCAGTGATTGCATTGAGGCAGTCAAACACTGTCCCAATTGCCAACATTTCACCCCTAAGGCACAAGCTCCCCCAGCTCCCCTCCATCCGGTCGTCTCCACTAGTCCCTTCTATAAATGGGCCATCGACTTTATGGAGTGTCGCCCGCCATCCGCTGGTAACCACAAATATATCATTGTGGCGGTCGACTATTTCACAAAATGGGCCGAGGCCATGCCTACATTTAACAACACGGCAGCTACCGCGGCCCTCTTTTTCTTTAACCACGTTATCGCTCGATTCAGAGTTCCGAAACAACTGGTCTCTGACCATGGCAGACATTTCGAAGATGAGATATGGTGCGAGCTATCCTCACTGTTGGGTTTTGAGCACCAATATTCCTCCTACCATTACCCCCAAGGTAATGGCCAAGTTGAAGCAGTCAACAAAATTCTCAAGACTATGCTTCAGCGGACGGTGAATAAGCACAAAACCAACTGGCACCTCATGCTCTTCCCTGCTTTATGGGCCTATCGGACTTCTGTTAAAATCGCCACCAGGTTCACTCCTTTCCACCTCGTTTTTGGAGAGGAGGCAATCTTGCCAATAGAGTGTGAAATCCCTTCCCTGCATCTGGCTGTCGAACTTCTCCCTGACACCCAACTTCTAGAACAACGACTCCTCATGCTTGAGCGTGCTTCCGAAGACTGTCGTGTTGCCTTGCAAACCATGGAAGCGGCCAAGAAGCGCACCAAAGCCCAGTATGACCGCAAAGTCCAGCCTCGCACTTTTCACGAAGGCGACCTTGTTCTAGTCTATGACCAAGCCCATGATGTCCTTGGTCATGGGAAGTTCGACTCATTATGGCTAGGCCCTTACATCATCAGTAAGGATCTCGGTAAGGGGGCATACCTCTTAGAGGATTTCGAAGGCAACCCCCTTCCTAATCCTCGCAATGCGCTCTATCTTAATAAATATTACCCTTAGCATTTCCCTTTTGAAATGCATGTTTTATTTTCTTTTAGATAGGCAGCATCTTTTTTCGTTTTTTGTGTTTGACACTTCACCAGGACACATTTTTTCCAAGAAGGGTCACTCCACCTCTCCTTAAAATCGAATTTCCTCACTTACGACACTTGTACTTGGGGCACCATTTTGCCTCCTTACTTGTCTTTGTGCGTGTCGATTTTCGTCATGAGTTACCAAATTATACTCATGTTTTCCTGGTCCCCCATTGGGCCTTTACTGTGTGGCAGCACCATCGAGTCACCCTTGTTTAGAGCATCCAAGTTGAGTCATCATCGCATTCATGGAGTCTATCCCGAGTCCCTTTGTACCCTGCTATAGCCCTCCATCCTTCATTGCTTGGTCTCTCTCTTGTGTCACACATTATGACCTTCAGTCCCACTGTCCCCTATCCCTTATGCTATTGTGTCAGTCGTTGCCATGTCATTCATGCCCTTTATTCTCTAACAAGGGAAGTCGTCCATTCGCCACTCAATCCTTTCCATTTCGCTATCATCATTAGTGTCAGTCTGTCTGTTGCTCTACTATTTTCTCTCGTGCCTTAGTTGAGGGTCTCTCATTGCCTCACCTATGGCGGACCTCTTTCTGTCGACATCAGCTCATTCATTCCAGAAGCCAGGTCTAGAGGGCGGTATACCTTGGTTCCAGCTTCCACTCTTGTTTGGTGCCTCGGATCAGGCAAAGGGATCTCTCATTTCCCTTTGACTTGATTGTTTCTCCACTCCAGCTCCTTTCAGCATGACCGAGATCCGTATACTTGATGGTTCAGTGATACAGCAGCGGCTCTTGATGATTCCTGGGTGTGTGTGAGATGTCTCAACCCTCATGAGGGGGTGGCCCTGCAGGTAGCCCCCCACATGCCCGGATGACCTCTTCTTTGTAGCCTTCGATGCAGCTCCAGATATTTGTTGATGTTGGCCTTAGCCACTTGCAGCGCCTCTTTGATTTGCATGTATCAGTCAGATTTTGTGAGCCCTTCCCCATTTACAGGGGGCATTTGGGTTGTGTTTGTATCCCATGTACTCAGATATTATTGTACAAGTCCTGGCTGTTATCCCAGGCACAACATGTATATGGGATTCCTCATTGTATTTTTATCTGGCTCATGATTATGCCAGCTGTACTTTATGGTTCGGTCCCTTGTTTACTGGACACACTATTCTTTTGTACTTTGTCTCGGCGGGCATAGGTATGCCTCCCCCGCCGCCTTCAGCACAGGTACCCTCTCATAAAAGAGACTTGTTGCACCTGCGAGTCTCGTCTCCTCAGGGTCTAGTCCTTCAGCACACTATCTACCTCACATTTCTCTCTCTGACATCCCTTTTTGCTGTCTAGTGATTGTGTTCTTACAACGTACTTCGGTCATACGATTTGCTCCTGACACTCGCACGCTGGGGGGCAATATGTTACACCATTTTTTGGTCATCTAACCTATTATCATTAGATGGACCCAAGTACACCATGTAAGACCAGTTTTACCCTAAGTAAAACTATTTTCACTATGTTAAAACAGGAAACCCCAAAAGGAAATATTAAACAAACCTATATTTGTTTGATTTTCCTCATGGAATAATTAATTAAACCATAATTTAATTATTATTCCCAGTCATATTTAACCCAAAATCAAAGAAATTAATTAGATAAACCTTTATTTATCTTATTATTTTCTAGGAATAATCATTTAAACCTTATTTAGATGATATTCCTTGTTAAATATGACCAAATCACCCACAAATAATTAAATAAATCACTATTTATTTAATTATCTTCCAACCACCTCCTTAAATAATTAAATAAATCATTATTTATTTGATTATCTTCTAACCACTTCCTTAAAAATATAAATAAATCATTTATTTATTTATTTTTGACAAATTAAGGGATTTGACCCAAGTCAAATACCTTTTCCCTCCAACAAATATAATAAAATATTCCATAAAAAGTGGATCTAGATCTGGTTAACCCATGCACCAAGATCTAGAATGACTCAATATTTTGTTATAAATAGGAGGGTTTTTCCTACCATTCTTCACCTTTGTTGCCTATTAGATCACTCTGGATCTATACACTTGGTCACCATTTTCTGCCATTTGCTGTGTGAGCTCCCTTTGAGTTCCATTCTTTGTGTGGGTTTTCTACACCAACAAGAGAGAGAAATCTTAGATCTGAAGTGCTGAGGACTTCCAAGAACCCATCCCACTAAGGAGAATTGGATACACCTTCTTGTTTTCCTCCCAGGTGCCCAATTAATATAAAAATTCTTTCAAAAATTGTTCTTGTCTTGTCTATTTGTATATGGAGAAAACCCTTGTTTTTTCTGCTTAATGTCTTTCCATGCATAGATCTGGTTTTTGCAGCTCTTTTATGTCCAACTAACTGCAGATCTGAAGATATTGGCAGCCACTTTTGTTGTTAGGGCTATTAGTTATGCATAGCTAAAGTGGTCCTTTTTCATACGCTTCGACAAAGGATTCATACTAACACATATAATGCATAAAATGGAGTCATACCAATAGACATGTGATGTGTGTTATTGTAGCAGTACTCCCCTAGGTGCAGCTACTTCAGCCATGCTCTCTGCTACCCATTGAAATAGTTATGCAAGTAGCCCTCCAGCCACTTGTTAACTATCTCTGTCTACCCATCTATCTATGGATGGTAGCTGGTACTCGGTGTCAGCTCGGTCCCCACCAATCGGAAAATCTCCTGCCAAAATCCGCCCATGAAGCGGCTGTCCCTGTCACTGATAATGGTCTTGGGAAGACCATGTAACCTGAAGATGTCTCTAAAGAACAGTTCTGCCACTTGTGCTACTGTGTAGTGTGCGGATATGGCAAAGAAGTGTGCATAATTCATCAGTCGATAAACGACGATGAATATACACTCCTTGCCCTGCACCATGGGCAACCCTGTGATGAAGTCCATCGAAATGCTCTCCCATTTCCCCTTTGGAATGGGAAGAGGCCGCAACAAACCTGCTGGATGGTTCATCTCCCCCTTGTTCTTTTGACACACCTTGCACTCCTTGATATGTTGGAGTTCGTCCTCCTTGAGGCCCTTCCATGAGAACCTCTCCCTGATGGTCCAGTAGGTTTTGGTAAACCCCTGGTGGCCAAAACATGGTGAATCGTGAGAAGCCTGCAATATCTTCTTCTTGAGCTGAGAGCCCTCAGTCAAGAAGATCTTTTCCCTATAATAGATGATCTCATCCATCACCCTGTATCTATCATTTGTCACCTGACCATCCAAAATCTCACAAGAAAAACTGTCCTTGGAGTACTCCACCAGAAGTCAATCCCTCCAATCTATATCCAAACTCATCAGAGACAACGTGGTTGGTCTGCGTGAAAGTGCATCAGTCACCACGTTGTTCTTCCCTTTGACATACTCGATGTCAAAGTCGTAAGCTTGGATCTTTTTGACCCACTTCTACTGCCTCTCCTGTAGCTGCTTCTGCTGCAAAAAGAACCTCAGGCTGTTGTGGTCAGTCCTCACTCTAAACCTGTTACCCACCAGGTACTGTCGGAATTTGGCCAATGCATGCATAATGGCCAACATCTCCTTGTCATATATAGCATACAACCACTCATGTGGAAGGAGTTTCCGGCTCTCAAAAGCTATAGGATGGCCTCCCTGCATCAATACTGCGCCGATCCCCTCTCCCGATGCATCACACTCCAGAAAAAATGGCTGCATAAAGTCTGGCAATGCAAGCACTGGGTAGCTGCTCATCACCTCCTTGAGCCTGTCAAAGGCCCACTGCGATGTATTTGACCAATTGAATTCCCCCTTCTTCGTCAAATCTGTAAGGGGTGCAGCAAGCTGAGAGAAACTCTTGACAAAATTTCTGTAATAAGTGCAAATACCAACAAATCCTCGAAGTTCCGTCACGTTTCTCGGCTCTGGCCAATCTCTGATGGCCCTGATCTTCTCCTCGTGGACCCTCACTCCATCCACTCCTATGATGTGTCCTGAGTATAGCATCTTCATCAACCCAAACTCGCACTTGGAGAGCTTAGCATAGAACTGCTGCTCCTCCAAGATATGTAGCATTGCCCCTATGTGCTGGAGATGCTCCTCACAAGTCCTGCTATATATCAGTATATCATCAAAGAAGACCAACACAAACTTCCTCAGGTGACTGTGGAATATATGGTTCATGCATGACTGGAAGGTGGCTGGTGTGTTGGTTAGCCTGAAAGGCATAACCAAGAACTCAAAGTGGCCATAATGGCACCTGAAAGTGGTCTTGGGAATGTCCTGTTCCCTCACGCGAATCTAGTGGTACCCGGATCTCAAATCGATCTTCGAGAAGAACTATGCTCCTCTCAACTCATCCATCTGCTCATCAATCCATGGTATAGGGTACCTGTTCTTCATGGTCTTTTTATTCAGGGCCCTGTAATCAATGCACATTCTCAATGTGCCGTCCTTCTTCTTCACCAACACCACTAAAAAAGCGAAAGGACTAGTGCTAGGCTGAATGTGTCCAAGAGCCAGCAACTCCTGGATGGCCCACTCAATCTCATCCTAATAGGCCTTAGGGTGCCTATAGGGTGTGGTAATAACAGCATGAATTCCCTGCTCTAGCTCAATAGTGTGCTCAAATCCCTGATCTGGCGGCTGACTTGGCGGTATCTCCCCAAACACCCTGTCATACCTGTCAAGGATGGACTATATCTCTGGATGCACTGTTTGCCCTGTAGTCCCTGCCTCTGATGCACGCAGCTCTACTGCCCGCTCTATGTCTCCCTTCCGGAAGTCTGCCTCCATTCGGTGAGCTGAAACAGTCTGAGGTGGGTAAGTGTGCATTCCCCGTATCTTCTCATGATTCTCGGTCTTCTTATCATCCCACTCCATCTCCAAGGCCTCACAATCTGTGGTGACCTTCCCTAGAGTGATCAGCCACTGTACACCCAATACCACATTGGTATTTGGTATGTTAACCATGAAAAAGTGGTCATTCATCGTGTAGGTATCCATCGTCACAGCCAGCTCTAGGACATATCTGGCACACTGCATCATCTGATCTCCTAGGACCAACACTGAAAATCCATCAAAGCTCTCTGTTGGTATGCGTCTCCGCTCAACCATCTGTGCATCGATGAAGTTGTGGGTTGCCCCACTGTTTACCAGTATTGAAACTCGCTTCCCTCGTACTGTCCCTCGAACACGCAACGTTAGATACTTGGGTACTCCCCGTAATACTGCAAGGGTCCCCCCTGTGGGTGCAAAGGCTGCACCTCCTGCTCCTGGTGGTGGAGGTGGAAAATGGTCCTGTGCTACATGGATGCCTCCTGCCTCCACGTCATCATACTCATCCTCTTCCCCGCTGCCCTCGGAGAAGACCTCAATAAAATGTGCTTTACCAGCAACACATATGTGTCCTGGTGCCCACGGATCTTGATAGGTAAAACACAACCTCTTCTTCTTCAAATCCCTCCTGGCATCATCATATAACTGACCCCTACCTAGATTCCCCTTAGGAGGCGAAATCCTCACATCCTTCCCCTTTGGCTGGAAAGCCTGTCTATGGGCGTAAGGTGTCCTGGTCCGGGGTAAGGTATCCTGCAAATCCTGGGTCCTACCAACTGCGTCCTGGAGTGTGGTTGGTTTGGTGGATCTGACCAAAACTCAAAGCAGCTCTGCTAACCCCTCAATGAACATGTATATCATCCGTGCCGCAGATAGATTGGGCACCATCACCGAAAGTCTCAGGAAATCTACAATATATGTCTCTGAGGCTCCTGGTCTGTTTGAGCCTTGTCAACTCAACAAAGTGCTCCTCCGGATCCCTCTGGTCAAACCTCTCTATCAATCTCCAGGTGAAATCGACATATGTGGTCACTGTCGAATGCCCGAGTGTACCAATATTGAGCCTCGTCATCCAAATGCAGCGTCGCCACCTTGATGGCCTCCGTCTCTACCATTTGGTTGAGATGGAAGTATATGTCCAGCTTCTCCACCTAAGAATTTTCCGAATTGTTTGATGAACCATCAAACGTAGGCAAATGGAACCTGCTCACTGTACGTTGAGTGTCCCCCTCATGATAATGCCGGTGCCCTCTGTGATGGTCACGGGGTCTGTTGTCCCGCTGAAGTTGAAAAAAAACTTTGAATGAAAGGGCATCCCTGAACTCCTGCCCATATGCTCGATACTCAGAAAAATAATCCCCCATGTGGCCAGGCTCTAGCTCCTGCTGTGCTCCTGCCCCAGTGTCTGCACCCATAAAAGTGGGCATAGTGGAACGTGCGGGGCCATGTGATGCCACGTGCTGTGTGGCATCGTGCTCCTGCAAATGGTGGGACATGCTTGATCCCTCGCCAATCTGAAAACCCCTTGGGGTTTCACACTGTCTAGCCTCTACATCAGTGAATCTTTGCCCCATCACCTCAATCTGCCTCGACAGATCCTGTACTGAATTGAGGAGCATTTCCCCAAACCTCTTTGAATCACTATCATCTGCCATTGGCTCCTCTTGTTCTTCGTTTACTACTAGATCCTGTTCTGCGTCCACCAATGGTTCCTCCCGTTCTGTGTCCACCATTGGAACACAGTCACCCTCTCTGTAGGTGATTTGCAACCTACTCTCTCTGTCACGGTACCTCCTACCTCTGTAGAAAATATACGGCTTCTCCCCCGGTGTCATAGACAACTAGCTCCACAAGATGAGCCAGATCTATGAGCTCCGATACCACTGTAATATCCCCTTTTAGGGATATCTCTCAAACACAATAAACTCTAAACCAGAGATGGACTGGAGGGGTGTTTACCAGATATTTCACCTCTGAAAACAGGGTGAGATCTAGAGGCTACCTCGCCCTCACCAGACTCTGTCTATAGAGTATGGGAAAAACACAACAGATGTGATAGCAACTGGAATGTGTCAAAGGGAAAATAGGCAGTGATATGGAGCATACAACAATACATGAAATTCTAGAAATAGTATATGAAACAAATACACATGAAATAGAGAGAATACTGAGCCATTTTATTATACTGAGAAATAGAAATGAGTACAAGAGGTGATCAGAGTGATGGCACCTCGACTTGCACCAGGAAAGTGTAGAAATACTCTCAGAATATCAAAGGAATGGCTACTCTTTGCTCTGCGTCCAAGCTGCTGGGAAACTATCGTGCTACTGCTACTGCTGGAAAAAAATGAGTATTTGGGGCTGCTCCCCTACTCAGAATGAGCTGAAACTCTGGAATAAGCCTTTGCTCACAATACCCAGAAAAGCCCAGAGAGTGTTTCTGGAACGACCGACCCCTGAAAATACTCCTCTTGGGGATCTATGCTATCCTCCAAGGCTCTACGATGATGCTAAATGAATCCTCCCAAAATATGGCCTCCCACTTTGCCAAAAGCCTCCAATAGGCAAGGGTTGGCCCCTTGTTCAATATCCTGACTTGAAACTCCCGAAATAATACCAAACCGAAGCTCCCTCAAGATGGACTGCATCCTCCCTCTCAAGACTACGCAGTCTATAGATGCAATGCTCCTCCAAAAATGCCACAACTCGATCCTTTTTCAAAATACTGATGGGAATTCCTCACCCGAGCAAGCACTCGAAGTCTCCCAGGGTTGAGGGTGAGATCTCCGAACGGAGACACTCACTGCACTAAACAGTGTTGCAGACAAGCTAAACAGCTAGCATGCTCAAAGTCGAAGTGACCAGCTCAATATGCATAAACTCTAATGAGGAAATGAGGAGGCTCTCCTCCTTTTTATAGCAATGGGCCTCTCTCAACTCTAGGCCCCACCATATCCTACGTAGCCTCCATTTGGCCCACGCTGCCAACTCAACTGCGCTGTCTATGCCCACGTGGTCTAAGTGGGTCCCCCTGTACGTGGTCTCTTGGCCCCCCTTGGCCCACTTAAGTTACAACGTTGAGTCTACTAGGGAGTGTACTTTATTTAAGTGAGTTATGTCCCCCTCTTACTCACTTTTATTTATATTTTAACTATAGTAGGCAAAATTGATCAAAGTTAATATTTCCAATTAGCTATCGCTAATTGGGAATATTGCAATGTTATTGTTTTGTGTATAATGATTTATTTTTTATTTTTGGCTTGGGACTTGGCACAACATTTTAATAAAAAATTGCATAATGGTTTTTGTGAACATTACACTTATTTTACTTTGAAAGCTAATTACAAATCTAGTAATTCTCAACTCTTGGAAACTATTGATGCAGGTTTCTAGATCGATTTGAAATTTTACTTCTAGAATATTCAGTGAGATGTCAAAATCTAATCCTGGGAAGAAACTATAAAGGAAAATTAATGTATTATCATACTTTAAAAAGTCTCAATCCAAGAATACACATTATCTTCATGCATCAAGCTCCTTTGAACAATTTGTTACTGAGAGAGATGTTAACTCTTGTGAAAATGAATCTGATATCCATATGATGGATGAAATAATAGGTTCGTCAAGTGATCAAGGTGAGATAAATGCAGTTTCAACAGAAATTAGTAATGAAAATGTTAAAGATATTTCCTTGGAAGGTGACAAAAACCATTCACGGAAAAGGAAAAAATTCTAGTGGACCATAGGGAGAAAATTCCAAGATGATTGGGTCTCAAGTTTTCCATTTATTGAAGAAATACCTCCTACAAATGAGGATTTATGAGAAGTTAAATGTATTGCATGTAGTTGAAAAAGTTTCAAGGTAGTGAAATTTCAGATGAAGCTAGATACAATACAAAAGCATGCAGGAAAGGTTTATGAAAATAAAACTGTAAATGGTAAAGAGAAATATATTTTCAAATGGAAATCTTTGGAGGAATTTCGACATATCCAATGTGTGGAAGAATACAAAAAATATTTAATAAGTAAGAATAAACTTGAGGCAAGTGGAGGAACCATCATATCTCAATTTGAAAAGACGATGGAAAGAAGTTTTTTATCCAAGATGATACAATTGAGCACTATATTTCACATCTTATGTAAAGGTCATCCTATGAAATATTATCCAGATCACATGAAATTTATATCTTTTCTTCACATGCCAAAATTTCCATCTTCTCATTGGTCCGTAACTAGTCGTTGGGAATGGGAAAGATATCTAGCTCAAGTAGAAAATGATGATTTGAAACAGTAGATTGCAAATGCTAGGTTTTTGGCATTGTCTTTGGATGAGGTTACAACTATTGATAATACTTCATGGATCTTCATGAGAATTTATATGGTTAATTACCATTTTAGGCATTCCTATCTACTTGGGATTAAAAATATGAGAGAGACTTATAAAACTGGAAATATTTATGAACTTGTTCTTAATACTTTGAAGGAAAGTGGTATGGATCATTTAATGATTGCAAAAAAGTTGGTATGTGTTGGAGCAGATGGAGCATCGGTAATGCAAGGAAAAAGGAATGGTCTTTGTGTTAGAATAAAACTATCAGCTTCGCCATATATGATTAATATTCATTATATGGCTCATAGGATGAATATTTCATTTAAAATAGTAAGCAAGTTTCCATCAGTTTCAAAAGTTGAAGATCTTGTACGTGAGACTCATGCATGATTTTCTCGTAGTCCCAAACGATATTTAGAGTTTCAACAATTTGTAGATGGTGTTACAGATGGAAAAAGACTACTGAAAGATGTTGATACAAGATGGATCTCATTAAATGGACCAGCTCAAATACTATTTAGTGGGTTCAAATCTTTGGTAGGGTTGATGTATGAAAATGGCTACAATGTAGACAAAGCTCAAGATCTTATTTTTCGACCAACTGATATAGAAACATTATTGACATTGGCTAGAATTCTTCCTATGCTACATGAAATAAATGTCCTCATGAAAATGTCTCAGAATCACACAATGTATATTTCCGAATACAAAAATGCGAGAAAGTCAGCATGCCTTGCATTGGATAATTTGTATATGATGTTGGACTCTTTTACTGGTCCAGAGTTTACAAGTTGGACTAAGATCATCAATATAGAAATACTGAAAATTTTTGATGTTTGATGAAAAAGGGATACTATGTATCACAGTGCATGGGTATATGGTCCCCTTTCATTATATTAGTAAGATGGGACGAATCACCAAAGATTGCCTCGTGTCAAGAGACCAATTTGATAATATTGTGATCTTAGTGAGACAAAATTTGATAGAAATTGCAAGATCACTATCATCAGAGATAAGAGAACGATTTCCTCGAGATGAATTTTTGGAGGCCATGTGTGTGGTATACCCTCAATATTGGAACAATTGTCAATGTCCAAGAAATTGAAAAGCCGGTTTTCAAAAGATATTAAAATGTTTAGTAGACCACTTTTGCAAGAAAGTCTCGATACATGGAGAACATATTGAAGGTATTTTAGATTCATCAAAATTGTATCAACAAGGTGGATGCTTTGCTAAAACAATGTGGAAGTAATATATTTTTTTGGAGAATCCTAATGAAAACGATGCTATAACAAGATTATGAAATACTTTAAGTGCTAGCCAATACCTGCAAGAATATCAGAATATTTCAAATTAGCAGATTTGTGTCAAACCATGATTTTTGGATCAGTGGAGGATGAGAGAATGTTTAGTGCACTATAATTTTTGAAGTCAAATTTGTGGAACAAGCCTGATAAACATGTGGATACATGTTTAATATTATATGTAACAAAGTATGACGTTGACAATTTTCCATATGAAAGAGCACTAGCGCTTTGGCGATCAGATTGTGATAGAAGGGGAGAAAACAATATAACAAATTTATCTAATGAACTTGATACATAACATAATGTTTTGGAGGCTCATAATGATAGTATATCTAGAGAAGATCATGTTCACAATGTAGAAAATGATGACCAAGATGAGAACTGGGAAATTGAAATACCCTAGGACTCTTATTTTGGTATACATGTTTCGTTGATCATGCAAGATTACTACATGTCAAATTCAGGTAAAAACGGGTTCTATATTTTGTATTTTTCATTGTAACATTGCAGCTACATTTCTTTCATGTGTGTTGTTTTAAGATTGATGTTTCATATTTAATCCTTACATTGTTTGTTTCTTATTTGTGACAGGAAATGAAGTTGGATTTGATGATTTTGGGACCTATTTCTTTTCACATAGATAGTGTCTAAATAGTATTAAATGATAAATAACTAATTTAACAAGACTAACACAAAGCATAAATGGGCTCATTCAAGTAAATGAAACTACCTTGATGTCTAGCTCTGACATCTTGGAAAATTTTAATGGTATATATGTTGCTTGTGTTTGGGGAATTTTGCTGAGTTTCGAGTTTTATATTTTCCTGGAAAATAATTATTGATATTTGGAAAATGTGTGATTTTATATTGGTATTGGAAACGAAGCTGGTTTTGATCTTTGATTGGAAATGAAGTCGGATTTGATGAAGTTGGTACCTATTTATTTTTCACATAGATAGTGTCCTAGTATTAAATGATAAATAACTAATTTAAGAAGTCTAATGCTAGGCAACAATGGGCTTATTCAAGTACATGAAATTGTGTTGATGTCTAGCTTTGATATCTTTGAAAATTTTAGTGGTTTGTTTGTTGCTTGTTTAGAGGATTTTGTTGAGTTTGAAATTAGTCCCTTGAATGCTTATGGTTCTCATATCATGCATAGATCGATAGATCGATAGATCTAGTTCTATTATTATAATCATTATTGTTTTATTTATATATTTGGTGGTTTGAGGACAAATATTTTATTTCCTTTCAATTTGTGGCTTGATTTCGACATCTTCACCTTTTAGAATATAGTAAAATATTTTTCTTATTATAGATTTTTCTTGGAAAATAATTATTGATATTTGGAAAGGGAAATAAGACCTGGGTAGCTAAGCGAAGAGAAAAACAGTCTATGTACTAGGTTCCTGCGCATTCATCATAGGAGACCTATTGGCATGAGACCGACATTCCTTTTATGCAATTACACTTTTGATGCCAAGGCGAAGCTGAGTTCGCTGACCTGGGAAGAACAGTGGCAGTTGATCATAATGCTAAGGAGATTAGAATGTTGGTTTCACAAACAACTGACCATGCCACCAATGTTGGTCCTCTTGTGGGCCTAACTGAAGTATACCTGCGGTGAGTAAGTTCTGAAGATCATACAGTTTTGCTAAGCACAACGATATTCTAGAGCTTGCTGGTATGATATTATAGTCATTAACACTGTCTTGAATGAGTGGTTTGTAGAACAAGGCCAACAACCTGAAGGGATCCTAAAAGGCATCAACAAGCCTAAACCTTGTGGTATACTGTTGATAGCAAGAAGCTTCAGAACAAAAAGGCATCATCAAACTTAAGGTATAATCATATTTCCATACCATATGAAAAGAAGATACATATATAAAAGGTGTAAGATGCCAAATGATCTAGTATCTACTATCAATGCCTTTGATCCTTTAGTGGGCATATATATTGGGTCATCCTCTAGTAGTGGAAGGTTCTATGGCTGGAGTCAAACATAGTGGTGGGTACTAAGTCTAGTACAAGACTTTGTCCATCCTGTAGTGGCTAGTTAAGGACATCCCCTACTTCCAGCCACTCCTGCTCATACTTGACATCTACCCAAGTAGGGAAATCCATGAAAGATTTATTGGCATTAATTAAATACTCAAGTGTTTTTTATGAAATTGTGATTTTTTCAGAACTCAGAAAAACTTGCGATTTGTTTGGGTTATTTCTTGGGATGGGAAAATCGGAAAAAATAAATATATTCTAATCTTTTGGCAAAATTTTCCCCATTATTATAAAGAATATAATATTCATTGACATTGAGATGCAGGGAAAGAATTATACATTGAGGTAAAATTTGCAACCTGTTTTTCTTCAGAAGCTTATACCAGTTTTCCCATCACATTTGACATAGAAAAATAAATCTTTCACTAGAATTAACAAGGAGAAACTAATCCAGAAAGGGCAAAAATGGAAGTAGACGGATGATTGTTATGCTGACAATTGTAGCCAAAGTGTGTCTATGCTGACAAAAACAACTTGAGCATGTGTCTAAGACAGTTGAAAATTTCTAAAAAATAGACATATTTTATTGTGCAACCCCTAATATCTGGGTGGGTAGAAAAACATTTTAGATTGATGATTGTTGAACTGAAAAATATTTTCATCCCAAGGGAAGGTAGGCTAAGATTTTCTCCAGAGAGGCATCTACAACAACTACATAATTGACATAAATTAGTCATTCTAATGTGTAATTGTGTAATACAGGAAATGATGGCAGAACTTGAAGTACAAGCAACCCACAATGTAGTGGAAGCGTGCGCTCAGACCAAGACCATTAAGAAGGTTGTGTTCACTTCTTCTGTGGCTGCAGCTATTTGGAGAGAAGATGGAGACTGCAAGGTTAATGCCCTTGATGAGAGGCATTGGAGTGATGCAAATCTTTGCAGGAAATTGAAGGTTTGTATATCTAATTTTTTATATGAAAAAATATTAGTTTATTATACAATCTAAGTAAAGTGGACTGATTTATCAGTTTTTCCTTTTAAATTGTTAACGATATCTAACTTAATGGTATGTTCGATAGCATTAGTATGATTAGTTACTTAATTTAGTAAGTAACTCAGAATTTTGCATCTACAAGTGCTTTGATTAGATTAGTTACTTAATCTAATAAATAACTTCAACGTTTGCATCTACATTTTTCTAAGTGATCCGGATTTTATGCAGGAACGCAACAGAATACAAAAATAACCATGAACATACAGAGATGCAGCGGAAATAATGCTTCAATTTATTAATAAAAGAATGACTGCAATAAGCTTACAAACATAATGGAATGAAGCTAGGGCGCTGGTAGCGTATCTCTGAGAAGAGACGTAGCGTACGCAGGCCTCTGAACTGTGTTACATTGAGGCTCGTAGGCCTATTACAGACATAATGGAAATAGATGAGCTAGGTACTGGCAGCGTATCCCTGAGAAGAGATGTGGCGGCTACCAGCCCCTGAACTGTGTTACAATGCAGACATGATGGAGATGCGGCGAGCTAGGGCACTGGCGCCCCATCCACGAAGAGATGTATCGGCTCCCGGCCCCCGAGCGTCTTCTGATGAGGCTCGGGGCCTATTTATTGTTGAGCAATGTAGAATCCAACGTCCAAAAACCTAACCGTAGGAGATGAGGCGCCAAAACTGTGGGCGTCCGTTTGGGTAAATTGGTGGTTCAACTTCCCGGGGGCATAACTTTGGCACCCGATCTTCGTTTGACGCGCTCAATAGCTCGTTAGAAAGATCTATCCGAGGACTTCAATTTTTGAACGAGCAACATCGGTCCATGGACCCATGTTGCTCTCCGTTTTCCCAAAAAGCGTCGTTTAGGGCCTCAAAACGGCTCCGGAAGTTTAAGACCCGAAAAACTGCCAAAAATAGTAAGTTGTGCCGAAACTTAAAAACTGAAATAACTGATGGTGGGGGTTCAAATGGACTTGATGGGTGGCCATCAATATCCACCTGGATTATTAATGCCCCAAAATGGCTCCGGGTGTGCAGGACCCGAAAACCTGCTATAAATAGTAAGTTGTGCTGAAGCTGAAAAACTGAAAGAATTGATGCTGCGGGTCCAAATGGAATAGGTGGGAGGCCACCGATATCCACCTGGATCATTCCTCCCTCCTTAAGAAGCAATGGTCTCCATTGCGTTAAGCTCCTCCATGGGGGGGGGGAAATTTTTCTGAACTTGGTGTTGGATTTAGATGTGCCACCGGTGGGTAGCCATTGAAGGATCTGAAAAAATAAATTGTCCATCATCACGTTCCTCTGTTTCTCGAGGGCATCCTCGAGCAAGATTTTGATAGGATCTCCTGCTCCCTCATCTTTCTTCCATGGGGCCGTCGGGGCTGCGAGGTTCAACTCCTTGCGTTCGTCAAAAGGTATGAAACAGAGAAAGAGCGGCATTCGCTTCCGATACCACCGATCCGATTTTATGTGAACGCAATGTGGACACAGAATAACTACATATACAGAGATGCAACAGAAATAATGCTTCAATTTATTAATAAAAGAATGACTGCATAAGTTTACAAACATAATGAAGAAGCAAGGTCAGAAGCGTATTTCTCCGAGAAGAGACGTAGCGGCACAAGGGAGTCGAATCGTGTTACATCGAGGCTCAGAGATGCCTATTACGTACATAATGGAAATATGAGCTAGGGTACTGGTAGCGTATCCCTGAGAAGAGATGTGGCGGCTACCAGCCCCTGAACTGTGTTACAATGCAGACATGATAGAGATGTGGCGAGCTAGGGCACTGGTCGCGCTTATCTCTGAGAAGAGATGTATCGGCTCCCAGCCCCCCTAAACTGTCTTACAATGAGGCTCGAGGGCCTATTTATTGTTGAGAAACAATGTAGAATCCGAAACGTCCAAAACCCTAACCGTAGGAGATGAAGCGCCAAAACTGTGGGCCCCGTTTGGGTAAATTGGTGGTTCAACTTCCCGGGGATGTAACTTTGGTATCCGATCTCCGTTTGACGTGCTCAATATCTCGTTAGAAAGATCTATCCAAGTAGTACAACTTTTGAACGAGCAACATCAGTCCATGGACCCATTTTGCTCTCCGTTTTCCCAAAAAAATGTCGTTTAGGGCCTCAAAACGGCTCTGGAAGTTTAAGACCCGAAAAACTGCTAAAAATAAGTTGTGCTTAAACGGCATAAACCGATTAAATCGATGGTGGGGGTTCAAATGGACTCGATGGGTGGCCACCAATATCCACCTGGATTATTAATGCCCCAAAATGGCTCCGAGTGTGCAGGACCCGAAAACCTGCTATAAATAGTAAGTTGTGCTGAAGCTGAAAAACTGAAAGAATTGATGCTGCGGGTCCAAATGGAATAGGTGGGAGGCCACCGATATCCACCTGGATCATTTCTCCCTCCTTAAGAAGCAATGGTCTCCATTGCGTTAAGTTCCTCCATTGGGGGGGGGGGGAATTTTGCTGAACTTGGTGTTGGCAGCCATACTGGATGTAGATGTGCCACTGCTGGGCAGCCATTGAAGGATCTGAAAAAAAAATTGTCCATCATCGCGTTCCTATGTTTCTCGAGGGAATCCTCGAGCAAGATTTTGACAGGATCTCCTGCTCCCTCGTCTTTCTTTCCTTCCGCCATGGGGGGTCGTCGGGGTTGCGAGGTTGAACTCCTTATACCCTGGCCGCGTTGGGGACATGAAGAGAAAAACAGAGAAAGAGCAGACCCGCTCTGATACCACTGATCCGGATTTTATGCAGGAACGCAACAGAATACATAAATAACCATGAACATACAGAGATGCACCGGAAATAATGCTTCAATTTATTAATAAAAGAATGACTGCAATAAGCTTACAAACATAATGGAATGAAGCTAGGGCGCTGGTAGCGTATCTCTGAGAAGAGACGTAGCGTACGCAGGCCTCTGAACTGTGTTACATTGAGGCTCGTAGGCCTATTACAGACATAATGGAAATAGATGAGCTAGGTACTGGCAGCGTATCCCTGAGAAGAGATGTGGCGGCTACCAGCCCCTGAACTGTGTTACAATGTAGACATGATGGAGATGCGGCGAGCTAGGGCACTGGTAGCGCTTATCTCTGAGAAGAGATGTATCGGCTCCCAGCCCCCTGAACTGTATTACAATGAGGCTTGAGGGCCTATTTATTGTTGAGAAACAATGTAGAATCCGAAACTTCCAAAACCCTAACCGTAGGAGATGAAGCGCCAAAACTGTGGGTCCCGTTTGGGTAAATTGGTGGTTCAACTTCCCGGGGGCGTAACTTTGGCATCCGATCTCCGTTTGACGCGCTCAATAGCTCGTTAGAAATATCTATCTGAGGACTTCAATTTTTGAACGAGCAACATCGGTCCATGGACCCATGTTGCTCTCCGTTTTCCCAAAAAGCGTCGTTTAGGGCCTCAAAACGGCTCCGGAAGTTTAAGACCCGAAAAACTGCTAAAAATAGTAAGTTGTGCCGAAACTTACAAACTGAAATAACTGATGGTGGGGGTTCAAATGGACTCGATGGGTGGCCACCAATATCCAGCTGGATTATTAATACCCCAAAACGGCTCCGGGTGTGCAGGACCCGAAAACCTGCTATAAATAGTAAGCTGTGATGAAGTTGAAAAACTGAAAGAATTGATGTTGCGGGTCCAAATGGAATAGGGGGGAGGCCACCGATATCCACCTGGATCATTCCTCCCTCCTTAGGAAGAAATGGTCTCTATTGAGTTAAGTTCCTCCATTGGGGGGGAATTTTGCTGAACTTGGTGTTGGATTTGTCCAGGATGTCGCAGACCTGTTGGCAGACATGCTGGATGTAGATGTGCCACCGGTGGGCAACCATTGAAGGATCTGAAAAAAAAATTGTCCATCATCGCGTTCCTCTGTTTCTCGAGGGCATCCTCGAGCAATATTTTGACAGGATCTCCTGCTCCCTCGTCTTTCTTTCCTTCCGCCATGGGGGGTCGTCGGGGTTGCGAGGTTGAACTCCTTATACCCTGGCCGCGTTGGGGACATGAAGAGAAAAACAGAGAAAGAGCAGACCCGCTCTGATACCACTGATCCGGATTTATGCAGGAACGCAACAGAATACAGATATAACCATAGATACAGAGATGCAGCGGAAATAATGCTTCAATTTATTAATAAAAGAATGACTGCAATAAGCTTACAAACATAATGGAAATAAGCTAGGGCGCTGGCAGCGTATCTCTGAGAAGAGATGTGGCGTACGCAGGCCTCTGAACTGTGTTACATTGAGGCTCGTAGGCTGCTAAATAATGAGTGTGATAAACTGATGCGGCGGCGTATCCCTTTGAGAAGAGATGTGTGACTGCCAGCCTGAGCTTTGTGTTCTGATACGGACATGATGGAGATGCGAGCTAGGGCATTGGTAGCGCTTATCTCTGAGAAGAGATGTATCGGCTCCCAGCCCCCTGAACTGTCTTACAATGAGGCTCTAGGGCCTATTTATTGTTGAGAAACAATGTAGAATCCGAAACGTCCAAAACCCTAACCGTAGGAGATGAAGCGCCAAAACTGTGGGTCCCGTTTGGGTAAATTGGTGGTTCAACTTTCCGGGGGCGTAACTTTGGCATCCGATCTCCGTTTGACGCCCTCAATAGCTCGTTAGAAAGATCTATCCGAGGAGTAAAATTTTTGAATGAGCAACATTGGTCCATGGACCCATGTTGCTCTCCGTTTTCCCAAAAAGCGTCGTTTAGGGCCTCAAAACGGCTCCGAAAGTTTAAGACCCGAAAAACTGCCAAAAATAGTAAGTTGTGCCGAAACTTACAAACTGAAATAACTGATGGTGGGGGTTCAAATGGACTTGATGGGTGACCATCAATATCCACCTGGATTATTAATGCCCCAAAATGGCTCCGGGTGTGCAGGACCCGAAAACCTGCTATAAATAGTAAGTTGTGCTGAAGCTGAAAAACTGAAAGAATTGATGCTGCGGGTCCAAATGGAATAGGTGGGAGGCGACCGATATCCACCTGGATCACTAAGGCCAATTACAATAGTATGGAAGCCATGATAGTAGTATACTTAATATTAACTCAACATGTCATTTGTAACAATTGAATCTGGGACCTGGGTGAGTAAGCATAATCACTCCTTCTAATCACAAGAGATAAATCCAATTCCAATTGAATCTTTCATATTTTAGTTTGTCCACTATCATTTTACTGAGATGTACAATGCATCTTGCTTCTCTCAGTCCATAAATCCATATCCAAATAGATTTTGGCTTTTTGAAATTGCTCAAATGATAATACATGCTACATATTGCAGCTAACCCTGCAACAATCCATATCCAATTGATCTTTTGTCTCTTAAGATTGCCGAAGTGATACCACATCATAGAGAACAGAGTGCATATATCTTCTCTATATGCAACAATCCATATCCAATTCATTTTTTTCCTTGAAGTTGCCCAGGTTATAAATGCATCAAATACTGAGAAAGTCTACATATGTAACCTTTGTCTAAATCTTTGGTGCATACTGAAGCAGGGCTAAAATGGCTTTGTGCTAAGTATATATATTTTTACATAGATAAGCTAAATACATCATGGTGGGGTATTGATTATTTTTTTAAGGGGTATATGTATAAAATTTGGGTGTTTCTCAAATATTGTGGAGTTCAAAGCAGTATTCCGAGCCTTGAAGTGATCTCTGGTATTCCTGTTCTAATTATGCAATATTTCTTGTTCACAGTTATGGTACGCATTAACCAAGACACTATCAGAGAGGGTTGCATGTGCGCTGCCCATGGACAGAGGGTTGAATATGGTGACAATCAACACATCTCTGATTGTGGGACCTGGTATCACATACAAAAGCTCAGGATCTACCATTGCATATCTTAAAGGTGAGGGTGAGAGATCTGCATACCAAATAGATTCTATTCTAGAACGTAAAAATATGGTATAGTAATCCCTTGGAGAGGATCTAATCTATTGGTATAGTAATCTCTTGGAGAGGATCTAATCTATGGAAGTAGATAGATGATTGCTTTGTCAAACAAAATAATGATCTATTCTCAATTTTGACATGGTCAAGTATGGATGGAATATATGATTGCCCATAGCAATTGTAGCCAAAGTGTGTCTATGCTGACAAAAACAACTTGAGCATGTGTCTAAGACAGTTGAAAACTGCTAAAAAATAGACCTATTTGATTGTGCAACCCCTAATATCTGGGTGGGTAGAAATTTTTTTTAGACTGATGATTGTTGAACTGAAAAATATTTTCATCCCAAGGGCAGGTAGGCTAATATTTTCTCCAGAGAGGCATCTACAACAACTACATAATTGACATAAATTAGTCATTCTAATGTGGAATTATGTAATACAGGAAGTGATGGCAAAACTTGAAGTACAAGTAGCCCACAATGCAGTGAAAGCGTGCACTCAGACCAAGACCATTGAGAAGGTTGTGTTAACTTCTTATGTGGTTGTAGCTATTTGGAGAGAATATGGAGACTGCAAGGTTAATGCCCTTGATGAGAGGCATTGGAGTGATGCAAATCTTTGCAAGAAATTGAAGGTCTGTATATCTGATTTTTTATATGACAAAATATTAGATTATTATACAATCTAAGTAAAGTGGACTGATTTATCAGTTTTTCCTTTAAACTTGTTAACGATATCTAACTGAATGGTATGTTCAATTGCGTTAGTCTGATTAGTTACTTAATTTAGTAAGTAACTTAGAAGTTTTCATCTACAAGTGCTTTGATAAGATTATTTACTTAATCTAATAAATAACTTCAACATTTGCATCTATAGTTTTCCAAGGCCAATTACAATAGTATGGAAGCCATGATAGTAGTACACTTAATATTAACTCAACATGTCATTTGTAACAATTGAATCTGGGACCTGGGTGGGTAAGAATAATCGCTCCTTCCAATCACAAGAGATAAATCCAATTCCAATTGACTCTTTCATATTTTAGTTTTTCCACTATCTTTCTTCTCTCAGTCCATAAATCCATATCCAATTAGCTTTTGGCTTTTTGAAATTGCTCAAATGATAATACATGCTACATAATACAGCTAACCCTGCAACAATCCATATCCAATTGATCTTTTGTCTCTTAAGATTGCCGAAGTGATACCACATCATAGAGAATAGAGTGCATATATCTTCTCTATATGAAACAATCCATATCCAATTCATTTTTGTCCTTGAAGTTGCCCAGCTTATAAATGCATCAAATACTGAGAAAGTCTACATATGTAACCTTTGTCTAAATCTTTGGTGCATACTGAAGCAGGGCTAAAATGGCTTTGTGCTAAGTATAATGTTTTTACATAGATAAGCTAAATACATCGTGGTGGGGTATTGCTTATTTTTTTAAGGGGTATATGTATAAAATTTGGGTGTTTATCAAATATTGTGGAGTTCAAAGCAGTATTCCGAGCCTTGAAGTGATCTGTGGTATTTCTGTTCTAATTATGCAATATTTCATGTTCACAGTTATGGTACGCATTAGTCAAGACACTGTTAGAGAGGGTTGCATGGGCGCTAGCCATGGATAGAGGATTGAATATGCTGAAAATCAACACATCTCTGATTTTGGGACCTGTTATCACATACAAAATCTCAGGATCTACCATTGCATATCTTAAAGGTGAGGGTGAGAGATCTGCATACCAAATAGACTCTGTTCTAGAACGTACAAATATGGTATAGTAATCCCTTGGAGAGGATCTAATATATTGGTATAGTAATCCCTTGGAGAGGATCTAATCTATGGCAGGGGTTGCACAGATATTAGCTAGTTTATTTACAGTTTCTAGTCTTTGTGATGGCAGGGGCTGCACAAATGCATGAGAAGGGCACTTTAGCTAGTGTAGACATAAAGTTTCTAGCAGATGCTCATATATGTGCTTATGAAGATCCATCTGCCTATGGGAGATATATCTGTTTCAATCAAATAGTCAGTAATGTAGAAGTTGTTGTCAATTTAGCACAGAGTTTGCGACACCTGATACCATTCCCTGATAGGTATAGAGCAATTAGTTATTGTTCAGTTGTTAAAATCACTGAAGATTATGTATCTTCAAGATTTAAATTGGGTTGCTTAAATATTGATATTTTATCTTTAGCTATTATGTCACAATTAAATTAATCATACATAGATACTCATTTTCCACACCTGATACCATTCCCTAACAGGTACAGAGAAATTAATTATTGTTCAGTTATTGAAATCACTAAAGATTATGTATCTTCAAGATTTAAATTGGGTTGCTTACCTAATGATATTTTTTCTTTAGCTATTATGTCACAATGAAATTAATCATATATAGATACTCTCCAAAGATAATCATGAATTCATTATTTATTTGATTTTTTTCATAATTTGGTAACAGATTTGAAAAACCAACGGTCTACCAATAGCATCTGAATAATAAGAAGCTGACTAGATGTTAGGTCCCTATATTACTAGTATAGTCCCTTATTGTTGTTAGTGCAACCCCCTTATTGTTATTATTGTACCCTTGTAACCCCCATTTTATTATTATTGCGCCCTTAAATTATTAATGTTAGGTCGGCTAGGATTACATTGTGGCCCACTAAGATTACATTATGGCCCCATGGACTCCTATATATAGAAAGGAGGTTTTGTAAATTGGATCATCGAAGAATTGTTCATTTATGTAATGTATTGGAGGTTGCCCCCTCGAAGTGGCTTATTTCTAAGGCATTGATACCTCTTTACTTCTATTTTCGGAGCTCGTTACACAACATTTGGTATCAGAGCTTTGGATTCTAGGGTTTCGCTGCTCCAAACAGGTCATCGTGGAATTTTCACTATAACGTTTTTTCTACGAAGTTTCAGAAGTTGAAATTTTTAGGGTAAGAAGCCAAAATCCTAAGGACGATTGTCTAAAAATTTTAGAGCTTGGTTCGCAATATTTTCGGAGCTATGATCTGTGTAAGTTAGGTCTTTTTTCAGGCTCCTAAACAGGTCATCGTGGAATTTGCGCTATAACTTTTTTTCTACGAAGGTTCAGAATCTGAAATTCGTATGGTGCGAAGCTGAAATCCTGAGGACATTCGTCAAAATATTTCAGAGCTTGGTTCGCAATATTTTTGGAGATATGATCTGTGGAAGGTAGTGCTTTTTCAGGCTCCTGAATTTCATCTCAAAGAGGTGATCGTGGGAAAAGTTCAATAACTCTCTTTCTGGGCATCGGATTGGAGTGCCATAAAAAGTGGTTGCAAGTACATGGACTGTAGTTTCTTGGCTATCAATTTTAGAGACAAAGGAGGAAACAGTGACACGTGGAAAGTCGTACAAGTTCACTCTACTGAACCAATCCATAATTAGGTCATTGTGGGAGATTGGACACAACTTTGTCTTGGAGAATCCAAATCAGGTCAGACCTGTGGCATTCTAAATATAATTCAGAGGGCTACGTTGGTACCAAAATTCAGATATTGAAGTGCTGCAATCACAGAGATAATCCAATTTCAATATCGAGCTCCTCAAAAGCAAGAAAAATGTGTGTATTTTTTTTTCCGAATTGCATAAGTCTTGTTTGAAGAATCAATTTGAATTGATTCCAAGGGAATATTTTAGAATAGATATCAGTATTGGGTTCTAAAAGATGCCCCGTAAAAATAATTCAACACCCATTAAGCCTTCAGAAGGGTCTACTATGACTCATGAAGATGAAGAATTGCAACATGATTTATCAAAATTACAAGAGCAAGTGTAACAAATTTCACTCTCGCAAAGAGCAACAAAAAATGAAATGGAAGTTTTGAAGAAAGGCATGGAAGAGAAGATGGATGGTTTGAAGAAAGGCGTGGAAGCTAAGATGGATGGCATGGAAGCTGGCATGGAAGCTGGCATGGAAGCTAAGATGGATGACATGAAAGACAACATGGAAAACAACGTGAAAAACATGAAGAATGATCTAAAAGCAGACATCGAAGGTTTGACCAAGTTGATACAAGAATTTTTCCTAATGATGAAAAGATAGTAGAAGAACCTCATGATGAGAAAAAAATAAATGTTAATCACGATTTCATAAACTCTAATGTTGGCGGGAAGAACCACCATATTCCAAAAATGGATATGAGGAAGTTTGATGGGAAGGATCCTGTAACATGGATACTACAGATGGAGCAATATTTTGATCTCCATAATGTGCAAAAAACACAAAAGGTACGCATTGCAACTTTACATTTAGAACAAAATACATTTGTATGGTATCGATGGCTTTGCTCCCGTAAAAAAATTGTCGCTTGGTCAATTTTTACGGAGGAAATGATAGCACATTATGAGGATACAAAGAGCAACACCTTCTTTAGCCAATTGATAAATCTCAAACAAAAGGGTTTAGTGGGGCAGCACATTGAGGACTTCCAAAAATTGAATATAAGGGTAACTGATATTCCAGAGGAACACAGGATTGACCTCTTCATAGGCACTTTAAAGGATAACATTCAACATGAAGTTCGCGTTCTGGAACCTGATTCATTGGAGAAGGCATTCAGGTTGGCAAGAAAAGTTGAATGTAAAATTATGGCAACAAGGAAGCCTACCACTCAATTCTATAAAGAAGGAAGTGTGGCTACACCTAGATTTCCACAACCTACAAGGTTGACACCAAAAAAATTGGAAGAAAAAAGAGCAAAAGGGCTTTGCTACAGTTGTGATAGAAAATACACTAAAGGTCATAAGTGTGCTGAAAAGAAATTATTTTACATAGATTGTGAAGAAGAAGAAGAAAATGAACAAGAAGAAGATATACACCAGGAACCGGCCCTAGAAGAGGAAGAAATGAATCCGACCATATCATGTAATGCACTGGCAGGAATTACCACTCCTCAAACTCTCAAGATAGAAGGACATATCAAAAAGAAAAAGGTAATAGTGTTGATTGATTCAGGTAGCACCCATAATTTTATTCATTGTAAGGTAGCCAAGGAATTAAATTGTTTCCTATACCCGGCACCAGAATGTCAAGTGATGGTTGCAAATGGAGGAACTATAAATTGCTCTGGAAAATGCCATAATATCAAGCTAACCATGGGGGAATATGTATTGACTAGTCCAATGCTTGCCATTCCTATGGGAGGTGCTGATGTTGTACTAGGAGTACAATGGTTACAATCTTTGGGGAAGGTAGCTTTTAATTTTCAAGAACTTTTCTTGAAATTTTTTTCAGAAGGAAAGGAAGTCGAATTACGGGGTATTGAAGAGAAGCCAGGAAGGATAATAAGCTCTAATGTCATGACAAAGCTTCTAAAGAAAGAACAACGAGGTGTAATTGCACAATTATGCTCACTAGAAGTTCCAACATCAAAATCATCTATTTCTGCAGATCTCCAACAAGTCTTGGACAATCATTCCAAGTTGTTTGAAACTCCCAAAGGACTCCCACCTATTCGTGATCATGATCATGCTATTCATTTGATTCCAGGAAGTGTTCCTCCAAACATCAGGCCTTATAGATATCCTTACTTCCAAAGAGCGAAATTGAACGTATGATTGCAGAAATGTTAGAGGCGGGTATAATTCAACCTAGTCAAAGTTCTTTCTCTGCTCCTGTAGTATTGGTACACAAGAAGGATGGATCATGGCGAATGTGTCCGGATTATGGGGAGCTCAATAAGCTCACCATTAAAGACAAATTTCCCATTCCTGTGATTGATGAATTATTGGATGAATTACATGGAGCAATTTATTTTACCAAGTTGGATCTTCGTTCAGGATATCATAAATTAGAATGAAGACTGAAGATATTCCAAAAACAACATTTCGAACTCATGAGGGTCATTATGAATTTTTGGTCATGCCTTTTGGCCTTACCAATGCACCTTCTACATTTCAAGGGTTGATGAATTCCATTTTCAAACCCTTCCTTAGAAAATTTGTGCTAATATTTTTTGATGATATACTAATCTACAACAGGTCTTGGAAGGATCATGTTGAACATGTTGACAGGGTGCTCAAACTATTGCGGGAGAAACAATTATATGCAAAAACATCCAAATGTTTCTTTGGAGTACAAGAGGTGGAATATCTGGGTCATATTGTATCTCACGAGGGTGTTAAAGTAGACCCTAACAAAATTAAAGTCATTAAGGAATGGAAAGTCCCCACAACCATAAAGCAGTTGCGAGGATTTCTCGGGTTAACAGGGTATTATCGCAAGTTTGTTAAGAATTATGGGAGAATAGCGGCACCTCTAACAACATTATTGAAGAAAGATGCATTTTCATGGACTCCTGAAGCAACTAAGGCCTTTGAACATCTTAAAGAGGCAATTTGCCTAGCACCGGTCTTAGCTACGCCAGACTTCACAAAAACCTTTATTGTGGAATGTGATGCCTCAGGAAATGGAATTGGTGCAGTTTTAATGCAGGAAGGGAGACCCATTGCTTTTGAAAGTCGTCCAATCAAAGGAAAGTATTTACAGAAACCTATTTATGAGAAGGAAATGTTAGCAATACTGCATGCACTAAAGAAATGGCGAACTTACCTAATGGGAAGACTCTTCAAGGTAAAAACTGATCATGATAGTCTTAAACACTTTTTGGAACAAAGACTATCTTCAGAAGAGCAGCAAAAATGGGTCACAAAGATGTTGGGTTATGACTTTGAAATAATCTACAAAAAGGAAAGCTTAATGTTGTTGCAGATGCACTCTCAAGAAAGAATGAAGAGGTGGAAGCATTGCTTTGTGCCATTTCTATTATCCAACCAGATTGGATAACCGAAGCAAGAGATGAATGGAAGAAGGACAAAGATGTATGGACACTCATTCAAGAGTTGCAGCAAGATCCTAGTACATCTGATACATTTAGTTGGAAAAATGATTCCTTATGGTACAAAGATCGCTTATATCTTTGTAAGAATTCCCAACTAAAACAAAATATTCTTTTGGAATTGCACACTTCTCTTTTAGGAGGACACTCAGGATTTTTAAAAACTTACCACAGGGTGAAGAAAGATTTTTTTTGGGATGGCCTTAAATCTGATATTCAAAAGTTTGTGGCAGAATGTTTGGTTTGCCAGCAGAATAAAGTGGAAACAATTAAGACCCAGGGACTTCTACAACCTTTATCCATTCCAAGTCAACGTTGGGAGGAGATTTCAATGGATTTTATCACAGGTTTACCTAAGTCCGAAGGAAAGAGTGTCATCATGGTGGTAGTTGATAGACTTACCAAGTATGCACACTTTTGTGCATTATCTCATCCATTTAAAGCAAGTACGGTTGCTACTACATTTATGGACACAATTCAAAAGCTACATGGAAACCCAAGGGTTATTGTGAGCGACAAAGATCCCATTTTTACTGGAAATTTTTGGACGGAGTTATTTTCTTGTTTGGGTACTCAATTAGCTCATAGCTCATCTTATCATCCTAAATCTGATGGTCAAACTGAGATAGTAAATAAATGTTTGGAAGGATCTCTTCGTTTTTTTGTATTTGATAAACAAACACAATGGGTCAAGTGGTTACCTCTTGCTGAATGGTGGTATATCACTTCCTTCCATACTGCAACAAAAATGACCCCATTTATGGCACTTTATGGATATCATCCACCATCCATCAAATCATCTTTAAGGGAAAATTCGAAGGCTCAAGCAGTGGAAGATCACATCGAGCATCAGCAAGAATTTCTCCAACTCTTAAAGGATAACCTGAATTTGGCACAAAATCAAATGAAACAACAGGCAGATCAACATCGCATCGAGAGAAGTTTTGATGTAGGGATTGGGTATTTTTACGACTACAACCATACAAACAAATGTCCCTCAAGCAAGCAAAGAAGGATAATAAATTATCGCCAAAGTACTATGGTCCTTACAAGGTGTTGCAAAAGATTGGTACTATGGCATACAAATTGGAGCTTCCTGCTTCTTCGCGAGTACATCCAGTTTTCCATGTTTCATGCATAAAGAAGGTTATAGGTGAAAATCTTCCAGTTCAAACAATATTGCCAGAACTTGATGAGGAAGGAAAAATCATATTGGAACCTGAAGCGGTCATGGAAACAAGAACTCGACAGCTACGGAATCGATCAATTTCAGATTATCTCATCAAGTGGAAGAACTTACCCACTGAAGATTCTACATGGGAGGATGAGAATTTTATATAGAAGCACCCAGAGCTACTCAAGCGTTGAGGACAACACTTTTTTGAAGGAGAGAGGCATGTTAGGTCCCTATATTACTAGTATAGTCCCTTATTGTTGTTAGTGTAACCCCCTTATTGTTATTATTGTACCCTTGTAACCCCCATTTTATTCTTATTGTGCCCTTAAATTATTAATGTTAGGTCGGCTAGGATTACATTGTGGCCCACTAGGATTACATTATGGCCCCATGGACTCCTATATATAAAAAGGAGGTTTTGTAAATTGGATCATCGAAGAATTGTTCATTTATGTAATGTATTGGAGGTTGCCCCCTCGAAGTGGCTTATTTCTAAGGCGTTGATATCTCTTTTCTTCTATTTTTGGAGCTGGTTACACAACACTGGATTGGTGGTTGGATATGGAAACCGTGCAACCCTAAGCAGTGAACTGTAAGGAAAGGGGGGGTTTCCCATGTTATAGCTTAACAACAACAGTGAATGAGGGGCGCAAGAAAACTTGGGGAGTTTACATGTTCAAACTATATCCATTTTTGTACATACTGTAATGTAATTTTCATTTCAAGGTTTGGATAGTTGGCAATAAGTCGATTTCCATAATGACCAGCATTAAAATTTTAGCCGGTGACTAAGGCTCTCTACCATATGCAGTTTTTTTCGTTAATTTCTGATGTAAAATCAATTTCCTGATTTCTGGCAAGGACAAGTGCAAGTAATTTTTTGATGGGTTGTTTGGTGTGTGAATAAAAAGTGGGATACCCCACACTTTGGAATTTTTAAATCATTATTAAAGTTCCTCCTTTTGTTTTACCATTATGGGAAGTTTCAATTTCTCTTATCATGAGTTGTGTTATGAATGGAATGAGAAGTTACACTTTCTCTTATCCTGAACTGTTTTATGAATGGAGTGCATGATGTTCGTTTGATGGTATTTTTATATATTGGGATGCTGAATTCTTTAATTACAAGATAAAAAATTGAATACTAATTTTTCTGGTCAAACTTTTATTTTTAAAGTTTTTAGTCAAGCACCGTCGCCGGTCAAAATTGTGAGAGGCCATGATTGTGTAATAGTTGTGTAACTGCTGGTGCCTGTTGGTGATTATATGCGTGGAGGAGAGTTGATCTCCATTATTGAATTGGACTGTGGAGGGATGAGTTGAGCTTCATGAATTTATGATACCGCCCCCTTGAATTCCCCGACCCATTCCCACGAGCAACTTTTGCCATGAGCTGAGTCGGTTTGGATGTGCGTAGCAGACAGTGAGGCACAACTGTCGGTTTGGAGGTGTGTTGGGATTGTTGTATTGACTCTGCTCATTAGTTATTAGCATTTTAATTTTTGTTCAACTTGTTCTGCTCATTGAAGAAATCGGTAGAGGCATGGGCCTTTGTGTTGGAGGATTGTTGAAACAAAATGATCTGCAAAGATCCCAATTTGTTGAAACTCCTCTCCAACCTCAATATCAGTGCTAGTAGTAGCATGAGAAACAACACTATGCTTGCCAGAACGCGTTTTCCAAAATGCACGAGAACTACTTCCCTCACGAGTCACCATGTGCCATGCTTGGTCTCGGTGGTTCTCTTCCTTCTACTCTTGGTTCAACTACCATATCTTCATTGGAACCAACACCCCGAACTCCACTAGACAACGATTCACCATTTTATAGTAGTGATTCACCATTTGTACTGGTGATTCGCCATGATTTTACAAGATAATATAATCTCGTGAGAGATTCGCCAAAAAATTATATATACATATTATATTATTAATAAAATCGCCTTCCATTTTTCCTATGTATCATGGGGATTCACCCATTTATTATATATATAAATTTAGGGGGGTTCTTAAAATTTTCCCTGCTCAAAATGGCTCAGGAAGTTTAGGACCTAAAAAAACTATCAAAAATAGTAAATTGTGCTACATTGAAGGAAATTTAAAGAAACAATGGTGGGAATCCAAGTGGAATAAGCGGGTGGCTACCAATATCCACCTGGATTAGTCCTCCCCCCTTAGGAAGTAATGGTCCCCATTGCATTGAGTTCCTCCTTGCAATGGGGAAACTTCCGCAAAACTTGGTCCTTGGTGAGCCACTTGCCTTGGTGCGGGAGTTTTCCAGCTTTAAAAACCCAATACAGTTGAAACTTCTATTGGTGAGTGTTTTTTATTTGCATATCCATGATATGATCAATTTCAGCCTATTCCATGCAGTTTGGGTTTAGCTATGTTGGTGTTAGTTGGTCTGCAATTTTTGACGTGTCCTGTAATGGTGGAAAGTATGGTTGAAGGTGGTCCACACTGAACACTAGGTGCAGCCCAACGAATGGGGTAATGTTGATCTCAAAAGCATTGTCTCCCACAACCTTGGTGATGGTGTAAGGCTCATATCAGAGTGGTCTGAACTTCTGATGGGCTCTGGTAAGGCATTTTTTTCTTCTTTTGAAAATGCAACCAAACTTTGTTTCCCACTTGAAACTTGGGTGGCACCTGGTGTTGATCATGCCATTAGACTTATCCAAGATTTTATGCACCTGCTGGCTAATGTTGTTAATAAAAGAGGCCACTTTATCAGCGTCAAACTGTACACATGTGGATTTTTACTATGTAGTCACATGAGGCATGACAACATCAAATAGACACAATGGTTGAAAACCTAGACCCACTTGAAAAGGACTGCTTCTAGTCAAGTTATGGAGAGATTTTTTATAACTGTGTTGCACATAAGGATGGATCTCATCCCAGGTTCATGGATTCTTGGAGTTGTACATCCCTAGTATGTGCATTATCATCCTATTGACGACATTTTTCTGGTCATCAGCCTGGAGTTAGAATGCAATCGACTTGGTGATCTTAGTGTCCAGTAATGTCCATAGGCTCAGCCAAAATATGTTTAGGAACATGTTATCCCAATCTAATACAATGGTATGCGGGATTCCAAAATGTACCCATACTCATTCAAAGATGAGTTTGATAGTGTCCTCTATTGTGATACTGTTTTTGCAAGCCACCAATATAGCCATCTTAGAAACTATGTCTACGACCACAAATACATAGTCATTACCATGCTTGGTAGAATAGAGGCCCAAAATAAAGTCCATGGAGAAAGGTTCCTAGGGTCAACTAGGAGTAGATAGATAATTGTACATACCTTTCTTCTTGATGGCTGGCTTGGCGATGGCACATGCAGTGAAGGAGATGAAAACTTCCCAATTTCTTGTCAGAGTTTTGGCCAGTAAAAATAATTTTGTAGCACGACCAAAGTTTTTTCCACACCAAAGTGTCATGCAACCTGACTATAGTGTCCCTCTAAAATCAACTTGGAACTCTAGCTTGAAGAAACGAAAAGGTGGCCCAGGTACATTAATAATGCATCTTGGAGGTGGAAATATGGAACTTGCTTTCCATCTACTAGCATCTAGTATGTGGTGGTGAACTCTTGATCGCTTTTATATAATTTTGGCCATCTGGAGATCTTGTGTCCACAAGAGTTAAGAATAGTAGCTAGTGTTGCAATTGGGGTCGATTAAGGAAATATGCAACATGATTGGTGATTTCCTTCTTGTATTTAATGATCTAGTGGAATTGTTGCAGATATGTAGACCACTTATGATTTTGATTGTTTTGCAACTTCCCTTGTGTTTAGATAAATTGAAGAAGATGGTGATCTATGTGGATGATTGTCTACTTCACCATAATGTAATTTTCCATTATTGGCATGCATACATTATGGAATACATACCTTTATCATAGGTGGGGTATTTTAGAATTGTATCAGAAAGTGTCTCTATATGATAGGCCACTAAATGCCCCTATTGGGTGAGAACTGCACCAACATCATAGTCGTAGTTGTCTGTCCCAATTTAAAATGGTCTTTGTAGGTATGACAATGTGAGTACAAGTGCAAAGTAGAGCTAATGCTTCAACTCAACGAAAACCTTCTGTTGGAACTCAGACTAGAAAAACTTTAATTTCACTCTGCCCTTGGTGAATTGACTTAGATACCAAGTGATATGAGAGAGTCCCAACACGAACCTTTGATAAAAAATGACGAGTCCCAAAAATTTGTGAAGCCTTGCTAGAGTGGTCAGGGCTTTCTAATCTTGAATGACTTGGATCTTAGCTGGATCCACATGCATGCCTTGCTCATCAATGACGTAGCCCATATATTGTACCTGGCCTATGCTGAATGTGCATTTCTCCATGTTGGAACATAGTTTATGCTGCTTTAGAGTTTGAAGGATCTGTCGAATGTGTTGTAGGTTCTCTTCCCAAATCTTGCTTAAGATGAGGATGTCATCCGGATATACAACCACAAGCGATTTGGTGAAGGGTCGCAAGCTGTCATCCGGATATACAACCACAAGCGATTTGGTGAAGGGTCGCAAGCTGTCATCCATCAACCTCATAAAATTTTCAGGGGCATTTGTCAACCTAAAAGGCATGACCAACCACTCAGAAAGGTCCTCCTTGGATTTGAAGGTGGTATTTCATACATCGTTGGGTTCTATTAGCACCTGGTGATAACCAGACTTCAAGTCAATCTTATTGAAATACTTGGCCCCTTTGAGCTGACCAAGAAAGTTATCAATCCATAGAATTGGATACCTTTTCCTGATAGTGATTTTGTTTAGTTCCCGATAATCAATGCAGAGTCTCTATGTTCCATATTTCTTCTGTACAAGTACAATCAAGCTCCCACTGGGTGAGGAACTTGGTTGGATGTGCCATTTTTGTAGTAACTCCTAGACCTTCCGCTTGATTTTTTTCATTTTATAGAATGGAGCGGTGCTATATTGGCCCATTGGGTAGAGGTGATCAGAGAGATATATCAATTGAATGCTTTACCTAACAATGCAAAGGTACCCATGTGGGTGAGGAAAATATGTCCCTATATCCTTCCATGACCTTATGCACCTGCTTCTCCTGCATGGGGGAACCCTTCCTAGGGGCCATAGATGTGGCCATTATCTTCCCCTTTATGTGAGAGAATAATAAAGAAAACAAATTTCTTGGTCTGGGAGATTATCTTATTGCATTTATTAGAAGAGATCAAAGATAAGGTTGTAGGCGGGGATACCTCTTGTATCCTATATAACTTATTGTCCAAAGTAATAATAATAGTATGAGGCATAGACACATACACAACATGAAACTTCCACAAGTATGGTTGGCCTAATAAAACATCACAAAATTCAAGAGGAGAAACATCACACAATACCTCATCTATGAATGGCTTGATGCTCTAGGGAAGGCGACACTGTTGGCTAACATAGAGATGTCGTCCTTGGTGAAGCCACCCGATGGTGTACGAATATAGGTGTGGTGTGGTGATAGGTCGAACCACTTCATGACCTCTGCTAAAATGTGGTTCTTTTGGGTCGTGCTACCGAGAATGAATTTCAATGGAGAATCCTTCACCCACATCTGTGAGTGGAAGAGATGCTCCCCCTCCTTTGGATTTTCAGGCTCAACCTTCTGGACCTTGGTGGTGGAAATGGTGGCATTGGGTTATGCATCAATAATCTACTTCCCCTTGTCATTCCCTTTGTTGAGTTCTGACTCAAAATCAAAATATGCATTGGACTTTGAAGCTTTCATCTCGACCACCAATGACTGCTTGGCACAACACTCGTTTGTGTTATGAGTGGGCTCTTGTGGAACTCACACCAATTTTATGTGCCCTTCTTCATCTTCATGGTGCCATTATTTGCTTGTGGATTCGATGGGTTGTCTTGGGTTTCTCCACCTTATATTTTCCCTTTGGTATTTGGTTTGGGGGCGCTCTTACACTGCTTCTAATTTGCAGATCCAAAGTCATGTTTCTTTTGTTTATTTTTTTGTACAATCTTGGAAGCATATCGATATGCTACAACAAACAAGGAGATTCCTAGTAACTCCATTTATTCCTGAATGTATTTGTTCAGATAACCATTTTAATTTAGCACTAGATGTTGCTTAGAGTCATTGATACCGACCAACTTTATGAATAGAGTATGAAAATATTTGTGAACTCATGCACATCTTGGTCCCTTTGCTGTCATAGTGTGGTGCACTGTATGCACTTTTCCTCACAGCTCCCCATAGGGTAATATTGTTCCTTGACATCGTCTCAGAAATATTTAAAATAGGGGGGGTTGTAAACAGAGAGGGTTCCTCGGCCCTTTTCTCACAGTAAGTTTCCCACCAATCTTTGACATGGGGAACAACCTTAAGTAGTGAAAAAGTAATCTTCTCCCTATCGAAGAAACTATGGACCAAAAAATAACCTTCCAATAGATTCAACCATTTATCTACAACATATTCATCTTTTTTAGCTTTGAATATAGGGATATCGAATTTCACCTGTGCCTTGAAAGGGATGACACCTCCGAAGTGATTGCTAGATGAAGATGCAGCGCTGATGGGAATCCACCGAAAGATCTGGGAAATGGTGTCCATCATCTTTTTCCTTTGCCACTCGAGGGTTTCTTCGAGCAAGAGTTTGATAGGATCTCCTTCTCCCTCATCTTTATTTTCTTCCGCCATGGGAGGCTGTCGGTGTCGGTGGGGACAAACTTGCAAAGGTTCAACTAGTTCAAGTCCCAACTCCATACACCTTGACCTCGTTGGGGACTTACCATTGATATATATTTATTAAGGAACGAAATAAAATATAGATATAAATATAAACACATAGATATGGTGAAAAAAAACTTCAATTCATTAATAACATAACAATGAAAATTGTTTACATGCAGAATGGAAATAAAATAGCTCAGGAAATGGAAAATTATCTCTGAGAAGAGATGTGGCAGTGTTGTACGGTACAACAACCATCCCCATTTCAAATTTTTAGAATAAATTTCATTTAGAAATAGGTCCCCTTTCCTTTTAGATAGGAATAAAATACTTAGAGTAAATCCGATTATTTTTGAATAAAACAATAAAGGTTCATTGTTAGAAACGAATATATTGCATATCTTTAATACCAAGTGTATATAAACAAATGAAACATTGAAAAATTTCCGATCCGATGAAATATAAAGACTTTTATCACATTAACATAATACATAAAAGTATTCAATTGGAACAAAGTCCGATGTGATATAGTAATCGCAATCGCAAATCGTAGATATCTTTAAGTTGTATATTTGTTTTGAAAAACTCCGATGCGATTGAACCAATCGCAATCACAAATCGCAGAAGTTTTAAGTTTTCACATTTGTTCTATCAAACTTCGATGCGATGCGATTGATCGCAATTGAATTTCGGAGGAGCAATGTAATATGCACTTGTTTTATAATCTCCAATGCGATGGGCCCCATCGCAAATCGCAAATCACAAAACGAAAATGCAAACTCTTCATTTGGTCATTTGCAAAACTCCGATGCGATGCGATTGATCGCAATCGCATTTCAGAGGAACAAACATTATATTCACTCATGATACTAAAATCCTGATGTGATACACCATCATCGCAATCGGAAATCGGCGGAGATCATGAAATCTTATTTGTTGTCCCTCTTGAAAATCCCCGATGCAATTAATACTTAATATTTATATTTTACATTGCGCATATGTTATTTATTCATCGCAATCACATGATTCAAAGGGAAAGTTTTAGGTTCTCGTTTCAAAACCGCTGATCTCCGATTATACGTTTATTATTAATAGAAAATCAAATGAATGATGGTTATTGATTCTATTTCAAATACGTTGAGTGTGAATTCTAAAGAGAGCATTTAAGTTTAAAATACAGAGTTAATAAATGAAAATCAACGAATAGATCTTTCATATAGCTGTTCTCTTTATTCTCTTTTTACCACGTCTGAAATCTTTTCTCCATTGCAGAACTACAGAACACCCAATCCTTTCATTCTTCGAGCAAGGGAAACGTTACCAGACAACGAAATGTCTAAGAGATCTAGGAAAGCAAAGGCAACTGTCGTTGCAAAGACCCCTATTTTCACCATGGTACCTAAAGAGAGTTCAACCAAAATTAAGATGGTTACAGACACATCATGCCAAGGTCTTGGAAAACTCTCTTGGGAAGAGGTATATAACCTGATTGAAATGGAAAAACCTAAGGTCACTGTGGCGAAGGCAACAGTTCCTGATGAAGAAGACTCAGAGTCTGATTCAGAAAATTCTCTTCAAGCACTTGCGAATTCATTCCTATTTCGAATTGCAGCTCGGGCAAACATTTCCCTTACTATGATGTAATTTGGTGGGTAATTGACAACGTGATCATCAGAAATAGGACGTTTGTTTCAGCTACTGGGACAACATTTAGGTCATTTAAAGTAGAGGACATTAAAGCAATGTACCACCTTCCAGACCCGCAAAAAATCTACAACAAAGCCTTCATCAAGGAATTTGCTGCAAACAATCAGACTCAGTCATAGCCTATCAGAGAATGGAGAAGAGCTCCAGAGAAGCACAAAAACGAGGCATCAGTTATGTACTCTGTGGAGTCCCTTTCGCCTCCATACTGTTAAACCACCGCAATGATTTGCAGGCTATTTGGAAATGATAATTCAGCTAGGTTTTCGATACAAATGGTACCTTTAATCCATTCTGCTGTAAATTTTGAAATCATGGACTGGGATGTCATCCTTTCAGATAAGATAGCCAATAGAATCCTCGAGTATAGAAAGGATAAGGACACATGAAACACAACCCCATTTTACTTTCGTGCCTATATTATAGATGCCCTACGTTTCAACTCTAAATTTCCCATGTTAGGATGGAAATGGACCCCCAAAGATCCTGCTCCTATTCATATATATCATAAGTTATTGTGGAAAGTTCATTTTAAAAACCATTTTTATAGAATTTGTCATGGTTTCCTCATCCCTTTTTATCAAACCATTTTTAACCGATTCCCTCCCAGGCTTTCTGAAAAAGCTAAAATTGATATATCCTTGATTGGGGACTGGTTCAAAGAAGAAAGATTTACTTATATCAGAGTCTTCAGGAGAATTGTAGAGCCCCATATTCTGCCTCTGTATGTTCCCGATAAACTATTAGCACAAGAGATTTCCTATCAATTAACAATAGAAGGCATGTCCAGGTCTTTAAAGAATAATAAAAAGTTGATGTGGCCTAATTTTCCCTTCCACTGTGGGGATTATACTCTCAATAACTTCATTCATGCTGAAAAGGAAGTTATTAAAATAATGAATCTCAAGCTCTCAACAGTCTCGGGAAGGCAATATGACCCAAAGAAGGTGGCGTTTATTTCACCATTTCAGTTTCAATCGCTCGATTTGAGCATGAACCACATGAGTTCGATGATTTGTTTATTTCTGTTGATAATTTTTCCCAAGTCTATAACTTAGCCAAGTCTAAATTTCAGACTGAAGAGATGAATAAATTCATACTATTTAGAAGCCAAAGACTGCTCAAAGCTCCTCTAGATCAATTAAGAATTCTTGTACAAGAGTGTTGAGCCCAAAAGATGTCCTTTCCCTTCACCAAATTTCACTTCATTTCCTTTGTCCCTTATCAATTACAGGCTTAAATGGTCAATAGGATTGATTAAAGTCACTTTAGGAATGTATACAATGACTGACTTGCTATATTTTCATGGTTTTGTTGTTGTAGTAATTTTTGACTAGACTCAACTACAGAATGCAGCCATTCTGTAGCCAATCGCCTATTCCGCAACTATCTTCATGTTCTCATAGGTTACAGGTGTCACTTCAAGGAAAAAATCATATGGTTGAATTCCACAACACTCCCACATAATTTATTGCTCTCTACGAAGTCTGAGAAAGAAGCTACAGGTGGTTATGCACGTGGAAGAGATCAAAGCCAAGAAGCAGATTCCTACCAGGACAGGGACTCTACAGATGTCTCCAACAAAGTACGAGGCTTCCATAAGAGTTCTAATTTGATTTTGATTGACAAAGACACTTGTTCTTGTTTCTTCTCAAGGGTAGTTATGTATTTGTTTTATAAGAATGACTTGGAAGACCGAGAGACAGCTAGCTAGATTGATCTTTTGTTGCTAGATCTCAAAAGACCGTAATACTTTGTTTTTGAAATACTTTTCCTTTAATGAAAGAAGTAAGACTTTATTGCAAGATCTGAGGCAATCTTGAGGAGATTTGTATGCTAATTCGGTGGTAGAGGGCCCCTACTGCCCGAGAAGCTCTGTGCACATTGTTTAGATAAGTAACTTTAGCCTTGTTGCATTCCTAGCTTAAGCAATTTTCTGAACTTTGTGTTTTATACTCACTTGCATTGGATGCTACAGTCAGTGTTATTCTTACGAATTGTTCCAAAATTACACTAACAGTGAATGAGATATAACTGTAGTATTTTAGGAATTAGTTGCATTTTTCTACACTTTACGTTTTTGTGCTCAATTACATCAATTGTTACAGCTAGTCTTGTTCTTACGAACTATTCCAAAATATCACTAACACTGAATGAGACTTAGCTGTGGTGTTTTAGAGCTTAGTTGCATTTTTTGAACTTTATGTTTTTATGCTCAATTACATCAATTGTTACAGCTAGTCTTGTTCTTACGAACTATTCCAAAATATCACTAACACTGAATGAGACTTAGCTGTGGTGTTTTAGAGCTTAGTTGCGTTTTTTGAACTTTATGTTTTTATGCTCATTTACATCACATGTTACAGCCAGTCTTGTTCTATGAATTGTTCCAAAATACCACTAACACCGAATGAGACAGAGCTGTAGTATTTCAGTGATTAGTTGCATTTGAGCTTAGTTGTAAAACTTCGGAGGTTAATGGCACTCTAGTTCAATTCTGTTCACTGTATTTTAAGTTTGAATGATTGCATTCTAGTTCAGTTTTATCCATTGTATTTTTAGTTCTATTATTCAGTTGTATTCTAGTTGTTAAGTTAGACTTGATGGCCTTCATTATTTACAAACCACTCCTGTTCTTAATTTATACTAATACATCATCATCATAGGAACAAGAATTGGTAATGTCATTTTCAAGTCTTGACTATTCTGCAACCTCTCATAAATTCACAAACTGCCTCTTTTCCAAAGCTATTCCAAAAGATTTATAATTTTTGAATGAGGTTTAACAGTGATATTTTTAGTTGTGGAATGGATTAATTTCGGTGTCATAGGTTAATTTAGAGTAGAATTCTTCACTAGGTTGCAGACCAACACTTAGTTCTTTTCCTCTTAGAATAAAAACACAAAATCAAAAACATTGGAAAAACACTAAACACAACGTAGTGAGAAACAGATACCTAGGCACATATAGTGCACTTCACTTCAACAGTTTACTAGCCCTGGTTGAAAATTTATGACATCAATTTAGGAACACTAAGTTGAGCAGACAAAGAGTCTGAAACATAGCAAAAGGAAAAAGAGGATGCATCTGGCAAAGTAGCTAAAGAAACATCTACTAGCAGGATCAATGTACAGACTGAAGAGGTAAGAACAAGTGGCAAACTCGATGTGCAAAAAGAGAATAATAATGATAAACTCAATGTACATATTGATAAGCAATCTACAGCTCAGACAGAAAAGGAAAGCACAGGTACTGAGACCAATGTGCATACTGAGAAAGAAGACACAAGCAATAAGGCTATTGTACAAGCAATAAAATAAGATATGAGAAATAATCCAGACTCTCAACTTGGAAGAGAAGAAACTACTGATAAAGTAGTGGAATTTGCTGAACTTATAGTTTCTTCCCATTTGCTGAGCCAATATGAGAAATTTGCCTAGCAAATAGGACAACAAAATAATCCCCAAGTTAAAGTTCTGGAAGATCAAGATATGGAAGTTATTCCTGAACATCCTACAGGTGAAATTATGTTGAAAGTAGAAGAAATTCCTCCTCTAGACATATTTTACAGTCCTAAGCATAAGGTTGTTGTTAGAAAGCAGAGGAAGAGGAGAAGAACTGCCCAGGATTCACTTTCAACATCAAAACTAGAATTTATGAACGTTGTTTATAAAAATGTTGAGGTGAATTCGTCGAAGGATCTCACCAAATTATCTCAATACGCAGGTGCCTATAGTGCTATAACTATATACAAAGCCTCTGAAGTCTCCCAGTTGATGAAACAAAAAGACTTACAGATAGCTATGTTAGAGGAACAGGCCATAGAGAATCAACAAAAGATTGTTCAGTTGGAACAACAATTGCAAGATGAAGAGCTCAAATCTAAACAACTGGAAGAGAAACTTGGCATTGAAAAGAAGAAAATTGATGAACAAGCAGCAAAAGTTAATTCAAGAAGTGGCAAAGATACAAAATCTACTGCAAAATGAGAAAACTGCAAAGATTGAACAAGAGAAAATATTCCAATCAGCATTCGATAAATTTAGGGATTACCCTAAATTAGATCAATTCAAAACTGAATCTCTTGAAATGAATAAACTACTATCTCAGCAGTTGAATGAATTTTGTCTAAAGATGGCACAAGTTGAGCCTTTGTGCGAAATAACATCATCTTTAATAGATGAAGCAGTCACTCTCAAGTAAGAAATTGATGATGTTGATGAGAAAATTTATAAATTCCTTTCATGGCAAGATACAGAGCAAGGAAGAAAATCTAATCTTCCCAGAATTGAGGAGAGACACAAGGAAATTTTATTTGTGGAATGGGAACAACAGCTAATGAAAGTAGAAAGAGTCGAATCAAGAGCTAAAAGTATGATGAATAATATAACACAGTTGGTTAATGACAGCTTGTATGCCACTAATTTGATCTCAGATTGTACCCTAGGAAAATTACCAAAAGTATAAGAGGCCGATTCCAGGTGGAAGGAAGAGATAATCAATAAGAATAAAAAAATTAGAAAACTTCAAGGAATTTCATGGGATATTATGTGGACTTATCTAATCAAGCCACACAGTCAACAAATGGCCATCAAATGCCTTTCCAATGCCATTCATTGTATCATTCCAGAGTTTTTTGATGCCACATACACTGGTCAGTTACATACAAGGCTAAGTCATCCAATAGAAGTCAAAGATATGCTCAAAATTTTCCATATAGGCACATTGAACGCAGGAGATAATCAATGAATCGGTTTCACTTCAATATCGCAATTATTTTTACATATTTCCGATGAGATAGATTGTAGCAGTAGTTTTAGTTATTTTGTTTTATTTTAAGTTCCTATTTAAAACCCTTTCATGCATTTAGAAAGGGGTCCAAAGTTTGTAATATTTTTGGCTTGGATGTTACATTTTTGTACTTCATTGACTAATATATTTTTATAAAGGATCACATCTGGTGGTTTTATGGAAAATTGTCTTTAATAATTACATTTCTATATCTTGGAGTCTGTTTTACATTGAAGTGATGGATTTGGATATTGAATTGCATCAGGAAAAGTATCAAGATGAATATGGTATTTCTATCTATTCACTGCTAATTTTCTTATGTTATTAGATATTCTCTTTAAAAATTGCTATCATTTATATGTACTTGTTTTACAATATTTCTTTATAAATAGCATTTCTGAGTGTGTAGAAATATTCATCTCTTATAGTATATGCAAATGATATATAAAATGATGAATACAAAGTGTTATTATAACTCTGTTTAATTTATTAAACATAGTTATAATTATTTGATGCTGCATATTTCAGTTAAATTATAATATATTTTCATGGTTATTGATTTAATTGAAACAATCTTAAAGTTGTATTCATATTTGATACCCGGGTTTAATTCTAGATTTATTTATAAGTTATATATTAGATTAGATAGTTTATTTCAGTTATTTAGTTTCATTTTCCACTCATACATATCATTCCATTACCAACCCATTAGTTATTAGGAAACTGGTCCTATCAATCAAGTTGGAGCCACCATACCAAATGGATAAGGAGCTGTCCTAAGGTCCCGACCGGGTGGTTTTCCCCCAATGTTTGAAGTAGAGATTTTCAAGGCTTCAACATTTTTGGCACTAGAAGGAGGGCCTAAAATATGAATGGTAGATAAATCCAAATCTACAAGCCATTCTAAGAGCGACTCACCCTCATCACCTTCTTCAATTTCTTCTACATCTCAAATCACCAGGGAAGAAATTGATAGAAATATTCAAACACCCACTACCAAAGTCTCAAGCCAATCAGATAATCAACCTTCTAAGTCTCCTAAAATTCAAGCTTTAGTTCATAAACTCCAAGTTTTCTCATTATCATTAGAAGAATCTGAAATATCTGAAGGTAGTGTCACTTCACAAATTGTTTCTTCTAGACCCCTCATTAGGTCACAGAGTGAAAAACTTGGTATTCCTCCAAAGGAATTTCCTTTACCTAGTAGAGTCAAGACCAGAAAAACATCCTCGGAATCAAATAGTGATATCATTTCTTCATCACAAACCCACTCATCTGCTTCCTAGTCTCAAACCCAGAAGAACATTGTTATTCCAACAACCTTTACTCAAATTCCAGTTGTTTCTTCAAATCCCTCAATTGTTATCCCAACAATGGCACAAGCAGCACACAGACCATGGGCTAGTCCAGGAGCTGTTAATATGCCTGCACTTTTACATGATTTACCAGATAATCCTGGAAAATGGCTTCCAAATTTCAGTCCTGACCTTAACATACAAGCTGAAGAACATATCAATAATTTTATGCTTGTTGTAAATTTAAATGGAGTTGAACATGAGGATGTGGTAGTCAGGTTATTCCCTTATACTTTACAAGGAGCAGCAGGGTCCTGGTATTTTTCATTACCTTCAGGATCCATAACAAGTTGGGATATTTTCGCAGATCATTTCTTAACCAAATTTGGAGATGACAGATCAATACCTACCCTAATCAATGATCTCTCCAATTTGAAAACAGAACCCAAGGAACCCATTAAAGATTTTAACTCTAGATTCAACAAACTTTTGAACAAAATTCCTACTGATTCAAATCCAAGTGAACAGGTCAGAAGTGAATGGTACATAACTGCTTTACCCTCAAACATAGCAATTTTTGTAGATAGAGCTGTGAAACCTACTTTAGCTGAGAATATGAAAGAAGCTATTGCAGTTGAAAACGTATTGTTTCTCTAGATAAGAAAAATGCTATTGAGGAAAGAAAATCCAAGAAAGTCATCTTTAAAGATGATTCAAAGAAAAAGATAGCCAAAGATCCATATGACATGGAAGATTTACAGAAATTTTTAAAAACCATGTCTAATGAGATGGTTGAGATTAAAAAACAAGTGGCAGAGACTTCTACCAAAAGACCATTCAGAAATTTCAAGAGAATCAAGTTGAATCTAAACCTCCCAATTCAATATCCAATGCAAAATCAGAAGAGGAAGAAGAAGAAGATACTCCTCCAGTATCAGATGAAGAAGAAGAAAAAGAGGAAATAGCTGAATTACATGGAATGTGGGATTTCATTCTCCCTAAATCGGACAGTGAAATAGAACAAGAAGCCATGCCTGTAAGTACAAGGAGAAAATCTACATCAGAACCTGTTCAACCTATTCCTAAGAAGAAAACTACAAATCCAAGTACCAAAGACAAATCTCCTGCAAAGAAAGCTTCTCCCTTACCCACTCAAAATCAGCCATCAACTTCTATTCCTCCTACATCAACATCTAAGACTTTGGTGGTATCAGATCCTATGGATTATAACATTGTTGAAGACATGAAAAAGACTAGAGCGAACATTTCCTTACATGAACTCAGCAAACTTAAACATCAACAGAAGCTACTATTAAAAGAATTAAATGCTACACCTATTGCTCCTCTACCAAGTGGTGTAGTTTCCAAAGCAGCTAAAGGGACTGGTAAGCCACTAGACAAAGTAGATGCCGCATATACTGTTCTTATTGGAGAAAGATCAAATTCTCAGACACCTCCTTTTCTTTTGACTTATGAAATCTACAACAAGAATTTTCATAATTGTTTAATTGATTTAGGAGCATCTTCTAATATAATGCCTACTTCAATCTGTGCAAAATTGAATATTGAACCACAAAATTCTGTAGTTCACATTGTTCAATTGGATCGCTCTAAAGTTCAAGTTGTAGGAGAAATCAATTCAGTTACCATCAAACTAGCTTCCGATCCTAGGATTGTCCAAAGAATTGATATTTTGATTGCAGATATTCCTGAATTCTATGGATTAGTATTAAGCAAATATTGGTCTGCAAATCTTAATGGTTATATCGCAACTGATTATTCACATATGTGGCTTCCCTACAAAGGGAAACCAAATCAAATCAAAATTGAACGAGAAAAACAAATGATACACACTGTAACTGAATTTGAACAAGCAAATGAACCTGTAGCTTTCAACAACAATATCATTGGAGGTTATTCTGTTGAGTCATTCCTTGGGAACTTCAAAGCACCACAGTCACCCTTTTCTGTAAATACTTTTGTTTCACAAATTGAATTTTTTTCACAATCTGATTCTTATAGAATTGTTAATATTTCTGATACATCTGTAGATAAACCTGTAGATAAGTCTTTATTTTGGTCATTATATTTTGATGGATCGAAATCTAGTGATGGAGCAGGAGCAGGATGCATCTTAATTGATCCAGAAGGAGAGAAAACCATGCTATCATGTAGACTAGAATTTGAATGCACAAACAATACTGCAAAATATGAAGCCTTGATCCAAGGGCTTTATAAAGCTATAGGGTTAGATGCCAAATACTTGAAAGTATATGGTGATTCTGAAATTGTCATAAGACAAGTAAGGAATAACATCCATTGTCTTTCAGGACATCTCAAACATTATCAAACCCTAGTGCAATACCTTACCACTCAATTTTTAGCATTTAATATCTCTTCTATTCCTAGAAATCAAAATAAATCAGCTGATTTCTTAGCTAATGTTGCATCCAAACTCCTCCCTGCTGAAGATTGCAGTCCTGATAGATTTTCAGTAGAATTTATTTTTTGCCCATCTGTTCCCGATAATATTACAAACTGGAGAGTATTCTATCATGATGAAGATATATTGAATTTCTTGAATTCAGAGAAATCCTATGATGAACAAATTATTGATGAAAATGATCATGATTTGCAAATTACCTCAAAAAGTAATGAAAATCCCATTCCCAAATCCGTTGTTAACCTTGAGGATCTATATGATATAAAAGACAGATTCAAGAAATTTACTAATGCTAAACTTCAAATTTCTACTTTGAAGTTTGAATTAATAAATCTTGGTTCTGACTCTAAACCTCAAAATGTTAATCTAGGACTCAATTTAACTCCAAAGGAAAGAACTGCTTTCATCAGAATTCTGAGTAGGTATAAAAATGTCTTTGCTTGGAATTATGAAGACTTAAAAACTTATGATACTTATGTTATTCAACACACAATTCCAATAATTTCTGATGTCAATCCTGTTCAACAGAAGTTAAGAAAGATTCATCCAAATCTTGAAAGTCAAATCAAAACAGAATTCAACAAAATTTTGAAAGCCAAAATCATTTTTCCTGTAAGACATTCTAATTGGGTGTCCAACATGGTACCTATCAGGAAGACGAATGGTGATATTAGAATCTGCATTGATTTTAGAAATTTAAACAAGGCATGTCAAAAGGACAATTTCCCATTGCCAACAATGGAACAAATACTTCAAAAGGTATCTAGTTTTGAGCTCATGTCTTTTCTTGATGGTTTTTCAGGCTATAACCAAATTTTAGTACATCCTGATGATAGGCTGAAAACCATTTTCAGAACCAAATGGGGAACCTATTCTTATCAGAAAATGCCTTTTGGTCTAATAAATGCAGGAGCTACTTTCCAGAGAGCCATGGATATAGAATTTAAAGTTATGATTAATAGAACAGTTGTTATTTATCTTGATGACATAATAGTATTTTCAAAGAAGAGAGCCAATCATCTACATGATATGAAACAAATATTTGAAAGATGTAGAAGGTTTGGTATTTCTTTACACCCAAAGAAATCCTTCTTTGCTCTCAATGAAGGAAAACTCTTAGGGTTTGTTGTGTCAAAAGATGGTATATATATTAACCCTGATAGAGTGAAAGAAATTTATGATATTTCTTTTCCTCATAACAAAAAATCCATGCAATCATTTCTAGGGCAAATCAATTTTGTAAAAAGATTCATTCCCGATTTTTCTCAAATTGTTTTACTTATGCAGAATATGATTAAGAAAAATTCATTATTCAAATGGGGGTATAAAGAGAAAGAAGCCTTTGATGCAATCAAACAGGCAATCATTAATGCACTTTCATTGAATACTCCTGATTTTTCTAAAGATTTTATTCTGTATACTTTGGCCATCGAAACATCCTATGCTGTTGTTTTAACACAATTGAATGATCAACAAATAGAAGCACCAATTTTTTTCTTTAGCTCAAACCTGCAAGGAGCTGAGCTTAATTATTCCGATGTAGAAAAACAAGCCTTTGCTGTGTTTAAATCAATCAAACATTTTAGACCTTTTCTCCTAAAGACACATACAAAAATTATTGTCCCATTATCTGCAGTGAGACAATTGTTAATTCAAAAAGAAGTAGGAGAAAAGAGAGCTAATTGGGTAACAACTTTGCAAGAATATGATATTGATATTAAGCCAGCCAAGATTGTTAGAGGTCAAGGTTTTTGTAGATTATTAGCAGGAGCTCACAACATACCAGAAAATCAAGATTCAGATAATGATGTTCAAGTAAATCAGATAAGTGTTACAGATTTTGAATCTCAATATGCTAATCTGATATCTTACTTAAAAAATGGGTATGCTCCTTCTAATCTCAGCTATAAGAACAAACGTGCTTTAAGATTGAAGGCTATTAAATATGAAATCATTGATGAGGTGTTATTCAGAAGGAATTACGATTCAATCCTATTAAGATGTCTTGAAAAGACTAAAGCAAAAAAGGTATTGTAGGAATTACATGATGGACCAACAGGAGGTCATTTTGGAGGTGACACCACAACTCACAAAATAATCCATGCTGGATACTATTGGCCTACCCTTTTCAAAGATACACATGATTTTGTGAGGAAGTGCAGAATTTGTCAAACTGCTATTGGAAGGCAAAGAAAAACAACTTTTCCTTTGTAACTAGTAAGTATTGAGTACCCATTTGAACAATGGGGGCTTGATATTATTGGTGAAATAGTACCTCATTCTTCCAAACAACACAGATACATCCTTACAGCAACAGACTACTTCACAAAGTGGGTAGAAGCAATTCCTTTAAAGGTAGCCAATTCTGATGCAATTATTGATTTTATCGATCAATTCATCATTACCAGGTTTGGTGTACCTAACGCTCTTGTCTTTGACAATGCATCTTATTTTTCTGGAAATATTATAATGGAATTTGCAATCAAAAGAGGTTTCAAATTGAAATATTCAGCAAATTATTATCCACAAGGTAATGGTTTAGTTGAATCTACTAATAAAAATCTCATCAAAATCATTAAAAGAACCATTGATCAAAATCAAAAGAATTGGAACAATTCTTTAATCTTTGCATTATGGGCTGATCGTATTACTCATAAAGCTTCAATAGGAACTCCACCTTTCAATTTAGTTTATGGAAAAAAAGCTATGATACCATCAAATCTAGATCTCCCATCATTAGCCCTAGTGCAATTTATTGAAGAGAATCCTTCCTCATCTATTCAGTTGAGATTTGATCAAATCCTTAAATTAGAAGAATATAGAGAGAAAACAAAAAGTATTCATGAAAAACATCAACAACTTGTAAAATCTTCTTTTGATTCATGTTCCACTGGCTCAAATTTTTTTTCAATTGGTGATCTTGTTCTGAAATGGGATAAAGCACATGAAGAAAAAGGTAAGCATACCAAATTTTAGAAAATGTGGCTTGGACCATTTCAGATTGCTAAAAAGATAGGCTCATATACATTCATACTCCAAGATTTAACAGGAAAGAGAGAATCTCTTCCTGCAAATGGGCTTGTTTTAAAGAAATTGTTTTCATAAGGAGGTAACCCCTTCTTACTTGTACATATTCCTTTCTGCAATTTTTGTTTGTTTTGTAAATAAAAGTTGTTAATAGTCTCTAATTGACTTTTTACTATTAGAAAATGTCTTAGGAGGAATATTATAAATACTTATTTTGTGTAAATAATAATTTTTAGGTAAATAATTACAGTTTTGGATAGTTTAAAATAAAATGTTATACTTTGAAAGTTTATTCAAAACATTTGCATGATCTTTTGAAACTTTGAGAAAAATTCATTATTCAAATGTGGGTATAAAGAGAAAGAAGCCTTTGATGCACTCAAACATGCAATCATTAATGCACTTGCATTGAATACTCCTGATTTTTCTCAAGATTTTATTCTATATACTTTGGCCACCGAAACATCCTATGCTACTGTTTTAACACAACTCAATGATCAACAAATAGAAGCACCAATTTATTTCTTTAGCTAAAACTTGCAAGGATCTGAGCTTAATTATTCCGATGTAGAAAAACAAGTCTTTGCTGTGTTTAAATCAATCAAACATTTTAGACCTTTTATCCTAAAGACACATACAAAAATTATTGTTCTATTATCTGCAGTAAGACAATTGTTAATTCAAAAAGAAGTAGGAGAAAAGAGAGCTAATTGGGTAACAACTTTGCAAGAATATGATATTGATATTAAGCCAGCCAAGATTGTTTGAGGTCAAGGTTTTTGCAGATTATTAGCAGGAGCTCACAACATACCAGAAAATCAAGATTTAGATAGTGATGTTCAAGTAAATCAGATAAGTGTTACAGATTTTGAATCTCAATATGTTGATCTGATATTTTACTTGAAAAATGGGTATGCTCCTTCTAATCTCAGCTATAAGAACAAACATGCTTTAAGATTGAAGGCTATTAAATATGAAATCATTGATGACGTGTTATTTAGAAGGAATTATGATTCAATCCTATTAATATGTCTTGAAAAGACTGAAGCAAAAAAGGTATTGCAGGAATTACATAATGGACCAGCAGGAAGTCATTTTGGAGGTGACACCACAACCCACAAAATAATCCATGCTGGATACTATTGGCCTACCTTTTTCAAAGATACACATGATTATGTGAAGAAGTGCATAATTTGTCAAACTACTAGTGGAAGACAAAGGAAACCAACTTTTCCTTTGCAACCAGTAAGTATTGAGCAACCATTTGAACAATGGGGGCTTGATATTATTGGTGAAATAGTACCGCATTCTTCCAAACAACACAGATACATCCTTACAGCAACAGACTACTTCACAAAGTGGGTAGAAGAAATTCCTTTAAAGGTAGCCAATTCTGATGCAATTATTGATTTTATCGATCAATTCATCATTACTAGGTTTGGTGTACCTAACGCTCTTGTCTTTGACAATGCATCTTATTTTTCTGGAAATAGTATAATGGAATTTGCAATCAAAAGAGTTTTCAAATTTAAATATTCAGCAAATTATTATCCACAAGGTAATGGTTTAGTGGAATCTACTAATAAAAATCTCATCAAAATCATTAAGAGGACCATTGATCAAAATCAAAATAATTGGCACAATTCTTTAATCTTTGCATTATGGGCTGATTGTATTACTCATAAAGCTTCAATAGTAACTTCACATTTCAATTTAGTTTATGGAAAAGAATATGTGATACCATCAAATCTAGCTCTCCCATCATTAGCCCTAGTGTAATTTATTTAAGAGAATCCTTCCTCATCTATTCAGTTGAGATTTGATCAAATCCTTAGATTAGAAGAAGATAGAGAGAAAACAAAAAGTATTCATGAAAAACATCAATAGCTTGTAAAATTTTCTTTTGATTCAAGTTCCACCGGCTCAAAAAATTTTCGATTGGTGATCTTGTTCTGAAATGGGATAAAGCACATGAAGAAAAAGGTAAGAATACCAAATTTCAGAAAATGTGGCTTGGACCATTTCAGATTGCTGAAAAGATAGGCTCACATTCATACTCCAATATTTAACAGGAAAGAGAGAATCTCTTCCTGTAAATGGGCTTGTTTTAAAGAAATTCTTTTCATAAGGAGGTAACCCCTTCTTACTTGTACATATTCCTTTCTGCAATTTTTGTTTGTTTTGTAAATAAAAGTTGTTAATAGTCTCTAATTGAATTTTTACTATTAGAAAATGTCTTAGGAAGAATATTATAAATACTTATTTTGTGTAAATAAGATTTTTTAGGGAAATGATTACAGTTTTGGATAGTTTAAAATAAAATGTTATACTTTGAAAGTTTATTCAAAACATTTGTATGATCTTTTGAAACTTTGAGGAAACTGTAAATCATTATAAGTCTATTGAGTAGAGAAAGGTTATCTATAAAAGTAAAGACTTTTTCAAGCTTTGGCACTCAAAAAACTCTGAAAATTGTCATCCATTGATTCTTAAGGATAAAACTATTTCACCCCATCCATTTAGGTTGTGATATTTTAGAAAATAATTATAAGAAATTATATGAAAATTTAAGAGATAAGAGGTCTCATCACGAGCCTGCTTACCATCATCATAAGAAGTAATAAAATTGACATTACCAACACTGCATACCAAAACATGGTAATGGCTTATAAATATAAGACAAGGGGTCTCATCACGAGCCAGCTTGTTTAGTTTAATTACAACTAGTGAGTGGAATTGTTATTAACTGGCTACCAAACCAGAACAATGGATTTTAAACTAAAAAATAAGTAAAAGACAAAAAACATGAGATAATATGTCTTATGAATTTATCTTTTAAAAAGTCATAATCTTAGTTGGATGGGACAATGAATGGTTGATGGTTAAAAGGTAACCCTGTCGAGACTATGAACTTTTGCAGGCAGCAGAGGCAATGCCTATGAAAATAGAGTATATTACAAAAGCTAAACTTGGAAAGGTCCCCTTACTTCATTATTATCAACCAATCAAAGCTTAAGAAAACCCAAAAATGTTTTTATTCTTGAAGAATTAGAAAGAAATTGTAAGTGGTTTTTATTATTTTTCAGAGTTAGATTTTATTTAATTTCCCTAAGGTAGTCTTCATTACCTTTAAAAAAATTTACTTACTAGAAATATAGTATTCATTTTATTTTTTCCAGAGATAACTGTTTCTTCTAGTGAATCACTAATTGTTGTACAGAACAACAACCCTCCCCATTTCAAATTTTTAGAATAAATTTCATTTAGAAATAGGTCCCCTTTCTTTTTAGATAGGAATAAAAGACTTAGATTAAATACGATTATTTTTGAATAAAACAATAAAGGTTCATTGTTAGAAAGGAATATATTGCATATCTTTAATAGAAAGTGTATATAAACAAATGCAACATTGAAAAATTTCCGATCCGATGAAATATAAAGACTTATCACATTAGCATAATACATTAAAGTATTCAATTGGAACAAAGTCCGATGTGATACAGTAATCGCAATCGCAAATCGCATATATCTTTAAGTTGTATATTTGTTTTGGAAAACTCCGATGCGATTGAACCAATCGCAATCGCAAATCGCAAAAGTTTTAAGTTTTCACATTTGTTCTATAAAACTTCGATGCGATGCGATTGATCGCAATCGCATTTCGGAGGAGCAATGTAATATGCACTTGTTTTATAATCTTCGATGCGATGGGCCCCATCGCAAATTGAAAATCACAAAACGAAAATGAAAACACTTCATTCGGTCATTTTCAAAACTCTGATGCGATGCGATTGATTGCAATCACATTTCGGAGGAACAAACATTATATTCACTCATGGTACTAAAATCCCGATGTGATACACCATCATCGTAATTGGAAATCGGCGGAGATCATGAAATCTTATTTGTTGTCCCTCTTGAAAATCCCCGATGCGATTAATACTTAATCTTTATATTTTACATTGTGCATATGTTATTTATTCATCGCAATCACACGATTCAAAGGGAAAGTTTTAGGTTCTCATTTCAAAACCGTTGATCTTCGATTATACGTTTATTATTAATAGAAAATAAAATGAATGATAGTTATTGATTCTATTTCGAATACGTTGAGTGTGACTTCTATAGAGAGAATTTAAGTTTAAAATGCATAGTTAATAAATGAAAATCAACGAATAGATCTTTCGTATAGTTGTTCTCTTTATTCTCTTTTTACCACATCTGAAAGCTTTTCTCCATTGCAGAACTACAGAACACCCAATCCTTTCATTCGTCGAGCAAGGGAAACATTACCAGACAACGAAATGTCTAAGAGATCTAGGAAAGCAAAGGACACTCTCGCTGCAAAGACCACTATTTTCACCAGGGTACCTAAAGAGAACCCAACCAGAATTAAGCTGGTTACAGACACATCGTGCCAAGGTCTTGGAAAAATCTCTTCGGAAGAGGTATATAACCTGATTGAAAGGGAAAACCCTAAGGTCACTGTGGCGAAGGCAACAGTTCTTGATGAAGAAAACTCAGAGTCCGATTCAGAAAATTCTCTTCAAGCACTTGCGAATTCATTCCTGCACCGAATTGCAGCTCGGGAAAACATTTTCCCTTACTATGATGTAATTAGGCGGGTAATTGACAATGTGACCATCAGAAACAAGATGTTTGTTTTAGCTACTAAGACAACATTTGGGTCATTTAAAGCAGAGGACATTAAAGAAATGTACCACCTTCCAGACCCGCAGAAAATCTACAACAAAGCCTTCATCAAGGAATTTTTTGCAAACAATCAGACTCAGTCAGAGCCTATCAGAGAATGGAGAAGAGCTCCAGAGAAGCACACAAACGAGGCGTCAGGTATGTACTCTATGGATTCCCTTTCACCTCTATACTGTTACGCCACCGCAATGATGTGTAGGCTATTTGGAAATGATAATTCAGCTAGGTTTTCGATACAAATGGTAGCTTTAATCCATTCTGCTGTAAATTCTGAAATCATGGACTGGGCTGTCATCCTTTCAGATAAGATATCCAATAGAATCCTCGAGTATAGAAAGGACAAGGACACAGGAAACACAACCCCATTTTACTTTTGTGCCTATATTCTAGATGCCCTATGTTTCAACTCTAAATTTCCCATGTTAGGATGGAAATGGACCCCCAAAGATCCTGCTCCTATTCATATATCATAAGTTCTTGTGGAAAGTTCATTTTAAAAACCATGTTTATAGAATTTGTCACGGTTTCCTCATCCCTGTTTATCAAACCATTTTTAACCGATTCCCTCCCAGGCTTTCTGAAAAAGCTAAAATTGATATATCCTTGATTGGGGACTGGTTCGGAGAAGAAAGATTTACTTATATCAGAGTCTTTGGGAGCATTTTAGAGCCCCATATTCTGCCTTTGTATGTTCCTGATAAACTATTAGCACAAGATATTTCCTATCAATTAACAGTAGAAGGCATGTCCAGGTCTTTAAAGAATAATAAAAATTTGATGTGGCCTACTTTTCCCGTCCACTGTGGGGATTATACTCTCAATAACTTCATTCATGCTGAAAAAGAAGTTATTAAAATAATGGATCTCAAGCTCTCAACAGTCCCGGGAAGGAAATATGACCCAAAGGAGGTGGAGTTTGATTTCACCACTTCAGTTTCAATTGCTCGATTTGAGCATGAACCAGATGAGTTCGATGATTTGTTTATTTCTGTTGATAATTTTTCCCAAGTCCATAACTTAGCCAAGTCTAAATTTCAGACTAAAGAGATGAATAAATTAATGTTATTTAGAAGCCAAAGACTGCTCAAAGCTCCTCTAGATCAATTAAGAATTCCTGTACAAGAGTCTGAAACACAGCAAAAGGAAAAAGAGGATGCATCTGGCAAAGAAACTAAAGAAACATCTACCAGCAGGATCAATGCATAGACTGAAGAGGTGAGCACAAGTGGCAAACCCGATGTGCAAAAAGAGAATACTAATGATAAAATCAATGTACATATTGATCAGCAATCTACAACTCGGACAGAAAATGAAAGCACAGGTACTAAGACCAATGTGCATACTGAGAAAGAAGACACAGGCAATAAGGCTATTGTACAAGGAATAAAAGGAGATATGAGCAGTAATCTAGACTCTCAACTTGGAAGAGAAAAAACTACTGAGAAAGTAGTGGAATTTGCTGAAATTATAGTTTCTTCCCATTTGCTGAGCCAATATGAGCAATTTGCCCAGCACATAGGACAACAAAATAATCCCCAAGTTAAAATTCTGGAAGATCAATATATGGAAGTTATTCCTGAACATCCTACAGGTGAAATTATGTTGAAAGTAGAAGAAATTCCTCCTCTAGACATATTTTACAGTCCTAAGCATAGGGCTGTTGTTAGAAAGAAGAGAAAGAGGAGAAGAACTGACCAGGATTCACTTTCAACATCACAACTGGAATTTATGAACATTGTTTATAAAAATGTTGAGGTGAATTCGTCAAAGGATCTCACCAAATTATCTCAATACGCAGGTGCCTATAGTGCTGCAACTATAGACAAAGCCTCTGAAGTCTCCTAGTTGATGAAACAAAAAGACTTACAGATAGCTATGCTGGAGGAACAGGCCACAGAGAATTAGCAAAAGATTGTTCAGTTGGAACAAATATTGCAAGATGAAGAGCTCAGATCTAAACAACTGGAAGAGCAACTTAGCATTGAAAAGAAGAAAATTGATGAACAAGCCTTGAACAAGCAGCAGCAGTTAAGTCAAGAAGTGGAAAAGATACAAAATCTACTACAAAATGAGAAAAATACAAAGATTGAACAAGAGAAAATATTCCAATCAACATTGGACAAATTTAGGTATTACCCTAAATTAGATCAATTCAAAACTGAATCTCTTGAAACGAATAAACTGCTATCTCAGCAGTTGAATGAATTTTGTCTAAAGATGGCACAAGCTGAGCCTTTGTGCGAAATAAAATCATCTTTAATAGATGAAGCAGTCACTCTCAGGCAATAAATTGATGATGCTGATGAGAACATTTCTGAATTCCTTTCATGGCAACATACAGAGCAAGGAAGAAAAGCCAATCTTCCCAGAATTGAGGAGAGACACAAGGAAATTTTATTTTTGAAATGGGAACAGCAGCTAATGAAAGCAGAAAGAGTCACATCAAGAGGTAAAAGTATGATGAATAATATAACACAGTTGGTTAATGACAACTTGTAAGCCACTAATTTGATCTCAGATTGTACCCTAGGAAAATTACCAAAAGTAAAAGAGGCCGATTCCAGGTGGAAGGAAGAGATAATCAATAAGAATAAAAAAATTATCAAACTTCAAGGAATTTCATGGGATGTTATGTGGACTTATCTAATAAAGCCACATTGTCAAAAAATGGCCATCAAATTCCTTTTCAATGCCATTCATTGTATCATTCCAGAGTTTTCTGATGCCACGTACACTGGTCAGTTACATACAAGGCTAAGTCATCCAACAGAAGTCAAAGATATGCTCAAAATTTTCCATCTGGGCACATTGAACGTAGGAGATAATCAATGAAGCAGTTTCACTTCAAAATTGCAATTTTGTTTATAGATTTCTGATGAGATAGATTGTAGCAGTAGTTTTAGTTATTTTGTTTTATTTTTAAGTTCCTATTTAAAACCCTTTCATGTATTTAGAAATGGGTCCGGAGTTTGTAATATTTTTGGCTTGGATGTTACATTTTTGTACTCCATTGACTAATATATTTTTATAAAGGATCACATCTGGTGGTTTTATGGAAAATTGTCTTTAAGAATTGCATTTCTGTATCTTGGAGTTTGTTTTACATTGAAGTGTTGGATTTGGATATTGAATTGCATCGGGAAAAGTATCAAGATGAATATGGTATTTCTATCTATTCACTGCTAATTTTCTTATGTTATTAGATATTCTCTTTAAATTTTTCTATCATTTATATGTACTTGTTTTACAATATTTCTTTATACATATCATTTCTGAGTGTGTAGAAATATTCATCTCTTACAGTATATGCAAATGATATATAAAATGATGAATACAATGTGTTATTATAACTCTGTTTAATTTCTTAAACAAAGTTATCATTATTTGATGTTGCATATTTGAGTTAAATTATAATACATTTTCATGGTTATTGATTTAATTGAAACAATCTTAAAGTTGTATTCATATTTGATACCCGGGTTTAATTCTAGATTTATTTATAATTTATAGATTAGATTAGATAGTTTATTTCAGTCATTTAGTTTCATTTTCCACTCATACATATCATTCCATTACCAACCCATTAGTTATTAGGAAACTGGTCCTATCAATCCAGTCGAAGCCACCATACCAAACGGATAAGGAGTTGTCCTAAGGTCTCGACCGGGTGGTTTTCCCCCAATGTTTGAAGCAGTGATTTTCGAAGCTCCAACAGGAAGCTACATATCTTATGAATTATGTTACAATGAGGCTTGAAGGCCTATTTATTATTGAGAAACAATGGAAATCCCTAAACATCTAAAAACCTAACCCTGGGAGATGAAGCGCCAAAAGTTTGTGGGCCTAGTTGGAGTAAACTAGAACATCAGCTTCCTAGGATCGTAAATTTGGTGTACGATATTCTTTGACGCGTATGATACCTCATTAGAAATATATATCCAAGGAATACAAATTTCAACTGCAAACCCTTATTAAACTTTATGATTTTTCCCACTTTCCAAAAAAATCATCGTTTATGTCCTCAAAATGGCTTCAGAAGTTCAGGACTCGAAAAAATTGTCGAAAATAGTAAATTGTGCTACAATTAAGGAAAATGAAAGAAACAATGGCGGGGGTCCAAGTGGAATAGGTGGGTGGCCACCAATATCCACCTGGATCAATGACGTGTTATACAAAGCTAAACATTCTCAAATCAAGTCGGTAGGCACAAGAGAGATAGTAGTCGCAGTTTTTAGAACAAACCATAATGTCTATGTTCTAAAAGAGAAGATAGAGAGGTGTTATTTTTCAAATATTGATCAAAGTTGGTTGTGGTATCAAAGGCTAGGACATATGAATTTTTATCATATTATCGAGTTGGGAAAGAATAATGTTGTTAGAGATATTCCAAAATTTTCAAAGCTGGAGAATATTATTTGCATGTCCTATCAGATTGGAAAAAAATTTCGAGTACCATTCAAGTCCAAGGATAACTCATAATCTATACCGTTTCAATTAGTACATATGGAATGGTGTGGTCCTTGAAAGAAATCAATCACCTTCAGGTAAATTGTATTTCATTCTTATCATTGAGGACTTTGGCAGGATGATGCAGACAACATTTTTGAGAGAAAAATAAGAGGCATTTGAGAAGTTTAAAAACTTTAAGGCCATGGCAGAGAATGATACTAGTTGTAAAATAAAGTGCATAAGGTATGCTATTGGAGGTGATTTTATTTCAAAATATTTTGATGATTTTTGCAAGCAACATGGCATTAAAAGGTAGTTTACCATAGCATAAACTCCACAACATAATGGTGTAGCAAAGAGAGCCAATAGATCAATTCAGGAGTTGGCTAGAGCCATGATGAGAGAAATAAATATACAATAGATATTTTGTGCTTCACAAATCAATGGTGATTCTAAACAAGGTACACTTCAGACTAAATAGTGATAAAACTCCATATGATATTTGGTATAGAAAACCTACTACAGTTAATGATGCAAGAGCATCCAGCTCAATATTATCATTGTATTCTAGTAGAAATAGGGGGTCTTTTATTTCAAGGAAGTGAGTTCCCTAAGTATTGGATTTATGAAATTATTTAATGTTTTGAGTGATTTTAATGAGAGCAGGAATTAATTGAATATTGTAAGGCTTTATTGTAAATGTTCTCGAATGTAGGAGAACATGAGAGAGTTAGGATAGTTGAGAGATTGAGGGATTGAGAATTGATTGTAAATCTTAATTTAGGAGTCATTTCATGAATCTAGGAATTAGAGAGGAGTTTTAGGAACAAGAAGGAGATTTTAGGATTTTGTTGAGGGATTCAGGGATCAAAACCAGAAAGTGGTTTTAGAACCCCATTATATAAATGTAAGCCTAAAAAGGCATGAACAGAGGTTAGAGAGGTTTTGAGTGGAGCAAGAGCTCAGAGTGTGGAGTGAATTGTGTTTTTATAACAGTTTGTGACAAAGGTCATTTCTATGTATAATTTAGCCTAAGGCGAGACTCTAATTTTCTGAATATTATGGATAAAATTTATGTTGTGTGCATAATCGTATGACGAATTGTGGAGACTTGAGTATTGTTTTCCTGGGTATTTGATTAAAATGGTTGCGGCCTGTGTCTTTTGTTTATTTCAATTATAAGAATTTCCATGTAAATACAAACCTGCCTTAGCTGAATCTGCGAGCAGAAAACCTGTTAACACAGAAAATTGGAGCAAAATAATACTTTGTGGAATCTTTGAGCGATTTGAAATAATATATATATCGATTTTAGAATTCGTCAGGTTTATATAATCCATCGCTTCAGACCGGAGAAGCGTTCCAATCGTATCACATAAACAACAGGACTGGACGCGAAGTGTTATAAATTGTTTTGAAGTGGAATCGGGTCCATGGACATTGCAAATTATACTGTAAGTAGTGTTGGAACCCAGCGATCTCCGATTGCCAATTGATATCGCATCAGAGTAATTAGAGTTGCGATAGTTGAGTGGTATCCCATTCTTGAAAATAGCGACTCTGATAGTCATCACATCGGAGCAGTTGTTGGAAATATAAAACATAGCATGGTGTTGATTGCCAATTGCGAATTAATCCGAGTTACATTGCATCAAAATTGTTAGAACTGTCGATGATTGGAGTACATATTAGGATTTTCGACTTGCAATTTGATGTGAGCCATCGGATCGACCAGATCTGTTGAGCAGAACTATACATATAGTATTTTGTGTGATAAGGCGTTCAACGTTGTTTTGGATGTATAGAAGACTTATATCAGGATCGGAAGGAGTTTAGAGGAATTCCTTTTTAATTTTATAAAAGGACTTCGGTTCCGATCTAATATAAAGGGAGATTATTGATTGCGGTGATCCAGTGTTGGGTGTTGATGCAGAGGAAGAGCGTTGAATAAAATGGAACGCAGCTATGGTGCGAATGCAGTTAGTTCGATTATAGAGAAGGTAAACTAATTTCTAGGGTCTGAGTTTAAATATCTGGTTTGATTGGTTGATGATTTCCAAAATCGAATGGGTGTGAGAAATAAAATGTTAATTGGCATTCAGTCTAGTCAATATAAGGGCGTTGACGGTATTTAAATTCATATATGGGTGTTGGCCAAATATGCTATGGAATTTGATTAAGGCGTGTAGATTGTTGGGTTGTAGTTTGAACCATAAGTTTTGAAAGAGCTTCCGCGTGTAAAAGTGTTTGTGAAATTGCCAAGATAGGAAATTTTATAGTAAAAGTTTGGAGATGCATTTTTATATGCACAACTCAATAGAGATTCTGGGTTTGGCGGGTCCCGCTATCAGGTGGTATCAGAGCCGAATTATAAATGAACCATTTGGTATAAGGCAGAAGAAAGCAATTATGTATGAAAGTTTCTTGAAAGAATTCAGAACCGAGGGATGTGCATGCAAGCAAGGGAGATCAGATTCTAATCTGACAGTCAAGCAACCAGAGTACAGCTGGGAGAATGGAGAAGAATAATTAAGTTCTTAGAGGCAAGTAAAGCAGAATTAAGCAGAGATTGCAAAGACATAAAAAAAAATCCACAACGATGTTTGGAGAATGGAAATTCACTTGGATGTGAAGAATGAATGGAGAATCGTGCAGGTATTGTGTTTGTTTAATTCTGATTTGAGTTTCACTGACAAGAAATAGATTGAGGATTGATGGTTGCAGCAATGAAGTATCTCAACAAAGGAGATCAAACCTTAAGGGATAGTAATGAAAGAAGCTGTTAATGATTTCTGAGTGGAAGAAACTCAGCAAAGAAGGAATTGTTGCTGATAGCTAAAGCTTTGCCCAGATAAAGCCGGAAGATTGGAAGAAAGGATTAGATTTTAAAATCTGATTGACAGTAGTTGAATATCGAGAAATTGTGCAGTGGAAGCATAAAGATTTTCTGAAACAGATTTGCAGGAATGGTGAGATTCTGAAGGTAGTTGAAGGTATGCAGTTTTGTCTAATGATTAGCAGATATGAAATGAATGAAATTTTATAGTAAGATTACAGTAGTTAAACTGTAAGTGGGATGTTGTAAGTTTTGGAAGTAACAGAGTTTGAAGACACAGCTGAAAGCTAGTGGGAAGGACAGTCCATTCAAAAGTGCAAGTGAATGGAAGGACAAGATCAGACCGAGATCTTGAAGGTAAGATGATATGGTTTTATTTGGATTTGAAGATTACAATATTGTAGTCTTTGCATTGAAGCAGAAGTATTATTGCAACTCCCAAAAGGAAATATCATAGAAGATGTGGTTAGAATTGCTAACAGATAAAGGAAGCTAGTGGAAGTTTCTAAGTGAAAACATAGATGTGGCAAAACCTTGAGGAATTCCAATAGAGATTGGATAAGGAGGATAGTTGTGTTCTTAGAAGAGGCAGATGAGTTGAAGCCCAGAAAGAGAAAAGCGAAGTGCTCAAAGGAGGTTCTAGAGATAGAGAACCAATTGCTTGCCAAAAGACTGAGTGAGGAGAGCTTGGTGAGCTAAGTGGCGGCAGGACAGGACTTGCTATTGAAGAGGCTTTAGTGCAACTCATAGTAAAGTGAGTGTGGAACTCATAGAGATGGAGAGGATGATGACTAGTGACAGTCGTAACAGAGGTTTTGAAAGAGACCACAACAGAGGACAAAAGGAGAAGGATGCCAAGGCAAATGGCATACAGAGACAGTTAAGCAAAGAGGAATATGAGTGGGAGAAGGCTGAGATAGTAGTTCAGCTTGAGGTGTTAATGGAGATGTTGCAAAGAAATGAAGTAGACCAGAAGCATGGTTATGTCATGAGAAAGAAGGTGAAGTGGCAAAGGCTACAAGAGAAGAGGACTCATCAGGTGAATATGCAGTTGATGAAGGAACTAAGGGGACTTGAACAGGTTATAGATGCCAAACAAAGGATATAGAAGCTCGAAAGAATTGGGCTACAACAAAAGGAAGATGTTGAAGAAGATGTTGAAGTTTCGATATGTGAACCAGAAAGTGGACCATTACTTTTTGAAAGTGATGAAGAGCTAGAGGAGTTGAATCATATGAATGATTTGACTGAAGCATCAAATAAGACCGTAAGGTCTTGTGATTTTAAAAATAATGATTTGTGTATGATTTCAGGTTTGGAAGAAGATAGACAGTCTTTTAAAACTGTCAAAGATGTGAAAGAGTACCTTCCAGAAGATGAACGTTTTGAAGCAGAATATGATAAAGAGGCTGGGAAAGAATTAATTCACTACAATGGACAAATGCTAGAAGACATCATTGAAATAGATGATGAGAAGGGGAGACTAGATGACAGTCTCAAGAGTTCTTTGAGTTTGGATCAAAATACTGATATGTTGATAGAAGAAGAGAAATCAACGCAACATACTGAAGTGTTGCTAAAGGGAAAAGAGGTACAGAGGCCTTATATTTTTTATTGTAATGATTGTCTTATAATTGAAGATGTTGTGGTAGACGCTGGAACATATTTGGCACAGGTGAATAGCCAAATGGAAGAAGAAGAAGGACCATGTGATAATGAGACAATAACAAATGAGGAAATAGAAGATTATGTAAAATTTCTAAAGTTCACTCCAAGTAAAATCATTGAGTTATATAGAGAATTAGACTTTCAAAGGAGGAAGTTGGAAGAGCAGAGGATGAATGTCCAGGATAGATTGCTGAGGAAGGATGACAAAATAGCTGTCATAAATAATAATCAAGAAGAAGTTGACAGATGCAGAAAACAAAGGCAAGAAATTGTTCTAAAAGACAATGTAGCAGCAGCAGAAAAAGTGCAAAACAACAGTAAGGGTGGAAAGGAAGCGATCAAAACAAGTGAAGAACAAGCAAGAATGAGAGTTCAGCAATTAAGAGATGGAAACAATCAGCAGACAGAGGATATATTGGACAGATAAATTGAGTTTATAAGGAGGTTAATGATGAAAATATCTCAGAGAAAGACAATAGCAAGAAAGAAAAGGAGTGATAACAAGAGAAAGACAGTAGCAGACCTTGAGGGCAGGACAAGTGGAGCATTACAGCATAAAATATGGAGACCTGGAGAACAACAACAATAGAGCAATTGACAAGCAAGGAAAGATTACAAAATAAAGTTTGGGATCTAGGAGGAAACAATTATCTAGACTTATGACCAGGTGGTCATAAATTTTCTTACATGGGGAGTCTGATGCAGGAGCATCCAGCTCAATATTATCATTGTATTCTAGTAGAAATAGGGGGTCTTGTATTTCAAGGAAGTGGGTTCCCTAAGTATTGGATTTATGAAATTATTTAATGTTTTGAGTGATTTTAATGAGAGCAGGAATTAATTGAATATTGTAAGGCTTTATTGTAAATGTTCTCAAATGTAGGAGAACATGAGAGAGTTAGGATAGTTGAGAGATTGAGGGATTGAGAATTGATTGTAAATCTTAATTTAGGAGTCAGCTCATGAATCTAGGAATTAGAGAGGAGTTTTAGGAACAAGAAGGAGATTTTAGGATTTTGTTGAGGGATTCAGGGATCAAAACCAGAAAGTGGTTTTAGAACCCCACTGTATAAATGTAAGCCTAAAAAGGAATGAACAGAGGTTAGAGAGGTTTTTAGTGGAGCAAGAGCTCAGAGTGTGGAGTGAATTGTGTTTTTTTAACAGTTTGTGACAGAGGTCATTTCTATGTATAATTTAGCCTAAGGCGAGACTCTGATTTTCTGAATATTATGGATAAAATTTATGTTGTGTGCATAATCGTATGACGAATTGTGGAGACTTGAGTATTGTTTTCCTGGGTATTTGATTAAAATGGTTGCATTTTGTGTCTTTCGTTTATTTCAATTATAAGAATTTCCATGTAAATACAAACCTGCCTTATCTAAATCCGCGAGCAGAAAACCTGTTAACACAGAAAATTGGAGCAAAATAATACTTTGTGGAATCTTTGAGCGATTTGAAATAATATATATATCGATTTTAGAATTCTTCAGGTTTATATAATCCATTGCTTCAGACCGGAGAAGCGTTCCAATCGTATCACATAAACAACAGGACTGGACGCGAAGTGTTATAAATTGTTTTGAAGCGGAATCGGGTCCATGGACATTGCAAAGTCTACTGTAAGTAGTGTTGGAACCCAATGATCTCTGATTGCCGATTGATATCGCATCGGAGTAATTAGAGTTGCGATAGTTGAGTGGTATCCCATTCTTGCAAATAGCGACTCCAATAGTCATCGCAACGGAGCAGTTGTTGGAAATATAAAACATAGCATGGTGTTGATTGCCGATTGCGAATTAATCCGAGTTACATTGCATCAAAATTGTTAGAACTGTCGATGATTGGAGTACATATTAGGATTTTCAACTTGCAATTTGATGTGAGTCATCGGATCGACCAGATCTGTGGAGCAGAACTATACATATAGTATTTTGTGTGATAAGGCGTTCAACGCTGTTTTGGATGTTTAAAAGACTTATATCAGGATCAGAAGGAGTTTAGAGGAATTCCTTTTTAATTTTATAAAAGTACTTTGGTTCCGATCTAATATAAAGGGAGATTATTGATTGCGGTGATCCAGTGTTGGGTTTCGATGTAGAGGAAGAGCATTGAATAAATGGAACACAACTATGGTGCGAATGCAGTCAGTTCGATTATAGAGAAGGTAAACTAATTGCCAGGGTCTGAGTTTAAATATCTGGTTTGATTGGTTGATGATTTCCAAAATTGAATGGGTGTGAGAAATAAAATGTTAATTGGCATTCAGTCCAATCAATATAAGGGCGTTGACGGTATTTAAATTCATATATGGGTGTTGGCCAAATATGCTATGGCATTTGATTAAGGCGTGTAGATTGTTGGGTTGTAGTTTGAACCATAAGTTTTGAAAGAGCTTTCGCGTGTAAAAGTGTTTGTGAAATTGCCAAGATAGGAAATTTTAGAGTAAAAGTTTGGATATTCTTTTTTATATGCACAGCTCATTAGAGATTCTGGGTTTGGCGGGTCCCGCTATCAGTTAATCATTTCAAAGTGTTTGGAATCAAGTGTTATATCAAGAAGAACAATGAAAATATTGGTAAGGTTGATGCAAGAGTTGATGAAGTTATTTTTCCTGGATACTCTCAGAATAACAAGGGTTATAGATTATACAACAAGAATACAAAGAGAATAGTTGATTATATTGGTGTTAAGGTTTATGAACATATTGATTTTGAAGACAATCATCTAGTAAATATTAGTTCTAATAATCTAGCAAAAAATGATGAGAAGGAAGTTGAGCCATTTTTAGTTAAATACATTAAATAAAACCTCAGTCCACAATCTAAATATCCTGCAAGGTATGTGCGAAAAAACCACCGAGTTGACCAAATTGTTGGTGACTTCAATTCAAGTGTTCAGACAATAAGAAGATTGTTAAAGACCCCTAGTCAAGCGCATGTAGCTCTATTATCTATGATGGAAAAAAAAAAAAAAATTTCTTAGAACAACCAAGATGACAATTGGTTAAAGGTAATGAATGAAGGGCTTGTTCTTAGACCAGTAAAAAAGAATGTTATTGGTATGAAATGGGTCTTCACGAACAAATTGAATGAACATGGTGAAGTGGTAAGGAATGATACAAGGTTGGTTTGTAAGGGTTGTGCAAAAATTAAAGCTTTACATTTTGATGAGACTTTTGCTCGTGTTGCTCAATTAAAGGCAATTTAGATGTTATTATATTTTTCTAGTTTCAAGAAATTTAAAATGTATCAAATGGATGTAAAATATTCCTTTTTAAATGGAGAATTGCAAGAATAATTTTATATTGGGAAGTTTGATGGTTTTCAATTATCAAATCAAATTGATTATGTTTGCAAGCTGAAAATGCCTTGTATAGTCTCAAGCAAGCCCCAATGGCTTGGTATTCCAAGTTGTACATTTATTGACTCAAGTGCGGGTTCTTAATTTTCATAATTAATTAAGTAAATAAGAGGGTGGAGGAACCACAAACCCCATAGATGAATAAAATCCACTTTTTATGTATGTATGTGGATATTTCAGATCTAGATCTATATTATGGAGTAGTGGAGCATCTTCTTAATGTGAAAGGAGTGGAGATCATATCTCATTAATGAGAAAGATCATGGAGGTTGAAGCAGTCAACTAAGATCACAGAGGGAATCAAATGTAAGATCATAGATAATTCATGATAAGATGTTGGAGGAAGTAGTGCATTTAATGCACACATGATGGAGAGAGTGATCATTACATGCATACATGATGGAGATCATGGAGAGACAACACAGTCAACATGGAGACCTATGTCCACATGAACAACGCAGTTATGAGGTGGGCCAAGACATGGGAAGGTTAAAAAACCATATAATGAAGAGGAAGGCAACATTAGACGCATGCTTTAGATTATTATTTTTGATCTGTTTAGATATGGAATTGTCATGTGACATTTCTATGCATGCTTATGCTATTTAGCTAAGTCTGCAGTGTTGTTTAGCACAGGGTGTTTCTGAGCGGAAATCCCACCCTTACCCATGGGGGAATTTGAGTGCCTACTCTAGGAAGGTTATTCTGAGCTACCATTCATCATCAGGCATTGGTGCCACGTTGTTCCTACTTTCTGCAGCCCATACATATTCAGAAATAATGCATTTCTGCAGCAGGGTTTGAGAGGAGGAGGTTGTCCTTCAATATTCCAACTGAGGAACCAGCGAAGGGTTTATACTTTCACCTTTTTCTTCAAGATCAGCCTTCTCACACTTCAAATATATATCATGCATTAGGCCATTAGCAGTAGCAGTTCCATCATGAATTTCGCAGTCCAGTCTTACAGATCCAAGGGAGAAGGGAAGTTTCTAGCATTTCAGCTAGGAATCCTGTGAGCGATCATCCCCTCACTTTGGGATCACTGTTTGCATCAACCTTGAGCTTATTTGCTGCATTTTACATCAGTCTTGAGCATCTCCCTCCCTTACAACGCAGTTTCTCCATCAACTGCAGAGTCAGTTGATGCATCTTGAGGAGGAGGAAGAAGAAGCAAGATCTCAAGCTTCTAGCTTGGAGATATGAAGGAGGGATCAACCCTCAAGGCTTAGATTTGGTTGTACATCATATTGCAGCCAAAATATGATCAAATATAGCTTAAGATCTACATAACCCAGCATTCAAGGGTTCAAACCTTAGGAGGGTGAATTTCCAATCTCAGAGATCTGGAATTTTCTTTCTGGGTTATCTTGGGTTTCCATCATAGTGCCCAGATCTAGAATCTTGACATCATCAGAGCTCCAAATCACCATAGAACTGCATTTACCTTTCATCTAGAAGTCACATGTACATCATCTGTTGAAGGGACACCATCGTATTTTCTTCTAGCAACTCTCCAGTTACGCAGTGCCTACCTTGGCACGTCTTCAGGGTCATTCTAGGCCAATTTATTGGCTTGAGTGCATCTATTTTAGCACTGTTGTAATCTGAAATCCATCTCCACATAATAAAATGGCTCACCTATTCTAGATATTTATGTGTTGTTCATAATATTATGTGTACATATTCTATGTTACAAATATTGTGTTTGTGTATCAATGCATTATTCCATTTTTGGATATTGTAGTGGTATTAGAGCATGATCTTTGGCTCAGCTTGTGGAAATTATTGACATCATAATAAAAACAGATAGTAGAGATCTACTATGGAGGGATTAAGTTTTGCCTCATCTTTCCATAGAGCTATGAAGGATCTCTTCAAAGAGATCAATGAAATGAAGGGAGAAAGGCAAAGAGAAACCTCAAGAAGGTTTCAGAATGAAGAAAGTCCCAGTACTTCTTATCAGCAGCAAAGAAGACCGAAGAAGCAAAGAGCTTCACACTATTCCACTAGATCCACTTTCTTTGATAAGAAAGAGGACTAGTCTGAATATGAAGAAGACTTGGGGCATGAGACCCTAAGTAAATATCTATCTGAGTACAAGTCACAACTAAGAGCACTGAAGGATAATCTCTCTCTCCAATAGTTTTTGCAACTCAAAGAAGAGAGGAGATCCAAAAGTAGTAATAGAAGAAAGAGGCATAGATTATTCTTGCCTACATTTTATGGATCTTCCACAATCACATTGAGGGCTTGGAGGGAAGAATTGGCTAACTTATTTCTACAATACCCTATAGCAGAAAGAAAGGTTGTGGAGTTTGTAGCGCTGCACCTAGAAGGTGAAGCAAGAGATTGGTGGTTCAGTCACTTATCCCATATGAAAGTGTTTTCTTATGCAGATTTCATTCAAATACTGAAGAAGAGGTATGGTAGGTGTTGTAACATGGTTCCCTAAGCTGCGTTTTTTATATAATTTTTTAATATTTGGTCTTGCGTAGGGGTTTTGGGGCGGGTCAAAGCCCCTAATGTTTTGTAATGGGTTAAAGGGTAGCTATAGGGTCCGCAAACCACGGTTAGTGGACCATAGGATAGCAAAGGCTATGATGATATAAATAGATAGATAGTTGGGTCTAGTTCTACGTGTGAATTGTTGAGATCTGTTGTGGGTTTTTTTGGGTAAGGACTCCTGCTAACTGTGTGCACGAAGATCCTCAGTCTTGTTGTGTGCGGACCCTGCTAGCTGTGTGTGCGGGCTGTGTTTTGGGTTGTAATTGGTTTTTTTGGATACTAATGAATGCAAACTATATTTGAAGTATCTTTATGATATCTTGACTGATCATGTTTATCACTGAAGTGCATCTGTTTTATTTACTTAAGTTGCGAATGTATTTGCGATCTAGGAATTAGCTGCGATTATAATGTTCTGTGATGGCAATTGATAATGCGCACGTGGGTGTGAATGTATTAATCAGATTTGTTAATGATAGTAGCTGTATTATGATTAATTTCTAATTATACTATAGAAGCCTACTAATAGAATCGATCTGTGTGAACCTGATAGTTACAATGTCGATCTACCTTAATTACCTACTCTCTCCCAGGGTGCGGAAACCTGGTTCTAGCACCCTCCCATACTACTTCGGGTGAGACCTTGGCCTATGAAAGTAGGTCATTTCTGAAAGGGCCAGTAGTATAGGGGTTTTTGGCAAACCTTAACCTCTGAACCTGGGTCAAGACCCCTCAAGCGTTTGACAAATGGGCCATAGACTTCAATGGACCCATCAACTCGCCAGGAAAGAAGACAGGTGCCCGCTACATCATTACTGCAACTGATGTTGTAACCAAATGGGCCGAAGCGCAAGTTGTAAAGGATTGTACTGAAAACACAGTTGCACACTTTATTTTTGAACATATCCTAACCAGGTTTGGCTGTCCAAAGGTATTGATGAGCGATAGAGGTACCCATTTTGTTAATGAGACAATACAGGCTTTAAATGAATAATTTCAGATCCACCACGCCAAAAGTACTCCATATCACCCGCAGGCGAATGGAACTGTGGAAGCTTTTAATAAAATTCTGGGACAGGCGCTTACAAAGATTTGCAATGTCGAGCGAAGCGATTGGGACATGTGTATCACGTCGGTCCTTTGGGCCTATCGAACCACTGGCGAGAAATTGACCAGGAAAACACTGTTTCAGATGGTTTATGGAAAGGAGGTTATTATGCCCATGGAATATATTGTTCCTAACCTGCGCATCACAACCTTTACTAACATGGCAGAGCCTAATATCATGGAGAACCGCTTGGCACAACTCGTTGCCTTGGAGGAAGATCGATTCATTGCTAACTTTCATCAGCAATTTCAGAATGCCTAGGAAAAAGCATGGCATGATCGACATATTTGATAAAATACCTTTTCAGAGGGTGAATTAGTCCTTCTATATGATAACCAGTTTGTGAAACATTCGAGGAAGTTCCGACAGCACTAGTTAGGGTCCTATGAGGTAAAGGAAATCACTGACGGAGGAGCTATCTGGTTAGCTACATTGCGCACTGACATCATACCAGGATATGTTAATGGTGGCCGGCTCAAACCTTACCGAATCAAATCACTATATGGCTGATGTGGCTCTATTGGGTGGAAGACGCACAGGGGTCAATCACAGGTCAGGAAGCCCGGGGAGGTGCGCTGGGAGCGCAGGGGTCAAGCACAGGTTTGGAAGTCTGGGGAGGTGCACTGGGCATGCAGGGGTAATACACAGCTGCGAAAAATAGCCGTTGGAACAGTAAAAGTAGGTAAAAATCAAATTTTACCGTTGGAAGGAGTGGGAAATTGACAATTAATGAGGCGATTTCCGAATTTTTTTTACCGTTTACTTGATGGTAAGTTTCTGATAAGCCTCATCTAACCATTGGTCAATATCAAAGGCTATAAAAGCAGAAGGGTAGATCAGAAGTGGGTTCCGTGCATCATGAAAATTTTGTGCTTTGCAAAATTATGTGGCTATGCGCTCTGTTAATGTCTGGGAAAGCTACCCCTTATGATTGTAGCAATCCTGAATTTATCTTCCAAGCGAGAACGACTGCAACTGATCCAGTTGAATCGTCACAGATCGTGGTCTCCACTGATGAATTATTGGAGGTCACCCCGGAATTCGAAGAGGTTGTGTCCACACCAACCAAGGGGAAGCAGATTGAGAAAAAGAAGGGTAAAGGGAAAGGTCAGGAGCAAGGGCAGGGGAGGGTTGCGAAATGGGCTGGAGGGAAGCCACACACCTCCCCTCAGAATGTGAAGTCCCCCCCGGATGGTGCCCCTGCAAGCATGTTCGCCTAACCCATCAAAGAGACCTATGTTTGCTCAGGAAGAGGCCCAAATCACTTAACCAATCACTTGGATATCTCCCCATGTCCGGCCTCGCCGGCCCTTGGCGCGCACACCTAAGAACCTGGAAGGAATGCGCGCGTACCTGCAAATTCCATTGATTCCAGGAGAGGTTCCCATAATTAGAGAATCCTTTGGCAAACCCCACTTGATAATATTCGACAATCACGACCTGGCCAACTTGGAGGCCTTCCCAGAACTGACACCTGAATTGTACTTGGAAATAATACTAGAAGACGATGTGTTGCGGGTCGTCCCAATGCCGTGGGCAAGCGGGCTAGCCAAATCGGGTTTACTCAACTTGCTGCGAATGCCTTATTTTGGCCGATATAGTATAACTGGCTGGGTTGTGCGCCAACTACTAGCCCTTGACCATGATGAAAAATTATGGAGCTGGGACTGCATTCCCATTGATGCTGCCCTCATTCACAGTATTACTGGTCTCCCCATGGAAGGGTCAAATCCCATGGAGCGCATTGGCAAAAAATATGAGGAACAAATCACCGATAAGGTGTGCGACGACTACAATGTTGAGCAGAATACTATGGGGTTCCTAATCAACACCATCAGTGACCCCAAAGCGTGCATGGGTACCTTGTTGCTGGAATGTAAAATGATGCGCAAGTGCCAGGTTGCGACTGTCCCCGCTTATGTCATTCAGTTGGCTAGCTGCTGCAAAAAAGAGGTCTACTTCAACTGGTCCTAGTTCCTTTGCAACGAATTCTTGGAGAATGTGCATGAGGCCCAGGATCATGGAAGGGCATTCTGTTATTCCTGGCTATTGCTCCTCATTGCGTTGGTCACATGGGAAGCCCTCGAAGAATCGGTCCTCCTTGAGCTTGAACCAGACATGTGCGAGGGGGCATGATATGTGAATTTGTGGGATTCAAGGGATGAGCAGTGCATTGAGGATAATAAAGTCTTCTCAGTCCTATTTTAGAGCGGAATCGCAGCAGAAATCCACTCCTGGTTGTGCTTGTCACCGACCATCTACTAGAAGTACAAGAGCATCACAACGTTCCAAGTTACGATGCACAATGTGAAAATCCCAGACCGTAAGGATCTGAAGTGGGTATCACTGCCATATATGGTCGCCAACAAGGAAATCGACCAACTCATTTCTACTTGGCCAGCACAATGGATACTAGGATTTATATCAGGTACAACTGATACTACAGGAACAAGCACCAAAAAGACCACCCCACCTGATACCACTAGAGAGACAGGAGGACATGGCAAGGACACCGATAAGGGTGCGGAGCCGGAATCGCAACAGGACTCATAGCAGGATCTGGACACAGATATTCTGGATGCGTAGGGTGTTAACTCCCCGCGTGGTGCAAAACAGACCGCCGACCCTCTTAAGGGCCAACGGAAGAAACGATAGCCTACAAGGCCCGATAGGAAAACCGAAGTTACTTTGACAAAGGAAGACCTGGAGCAGATCGCAGATGCAGTCACCCTCACCTTAGAAGATAAATGGTTGGCTTTGGAAGAGCTGCAAAAAGCCACGATCAATGCACTCCAGTCTAATCTCTAAGCTCTATAGCTCAAAGCTACTATGTCCACTTTGATCCCCGCTCAACGTTTGGCACGACTGCATACCAGCCACACACTTAGAGATGACATCGAAGAGCTCTGCCATAAAAAGAAGGTTCTCAGTGACCACCTCAAGCCATGGGTTGATGAAGCCCTCAAGCTATCTCAGGAAGTGGATGTTGCAGTTAAACAACTGAACCAAACCTTGGAAAGTGTCATTATTGCTACTGAAGGTCCAAATTTCCAGAAGTTGGTGGATATTGCACAGAACGCTGCTGCACAGAGTGAAGAAGTGTTTCCCCCTCTGGTTGATGTGATCAAGCAGCTTCAGGTGAATATGCAAACCCCACGGTCGTTGTGACTCAGGATGATCCACAAGATTGTGTTGGGGGCCTTTTCTAATGGGGTTCCCTAAGCTGCATTTTTTATATAATTTTGTAATAGTCGGTCTTTTTTAGGGGTTTTGGGGTGGGTCAAAGCCCCCAATGTTTTGTAATGGGTTAAAGGGTAGCTCTAAGGTCCACAAACTAGAGTTTGTAGACCATAGGATAGAAAAGGCTATGATGATATAAATAGATAAATAGTTGGGTCTAGTAGGTAGGCAGAAGTAAGATTGATGCTACATGCGAATTGTTGAGATCTGTTGTGGGTTGTTTTGTGTAAGGACTCCTGCTGGCTGTGTGCGTGGAGATACTCAGTCCTGCTGTGTGCGGACCCCACTGGCTGTGTGCACTGGCTGTGTTTTGGGTTGTAATTGGGTTTTTTGGATACTAATGAATGCAGACTATATTTGAAGTATATTTATGATATCTGGACTGGTCGTCTTTATCAATGAAGTGCATCTATGTTATTTACTTAAGTTGTGAATGTATCTGCGATCTAGGAATTAGCTGTGATTATAATGTTCTGTGATGGTAATTGATGATGTTCACGTGGATGCGAATGTATTAATCAGATATGTTAATGATAGCAGCGTTGTTATGATTACTTGCTGATTATACTATTAGAAGCCTGCTAATAGACTCGATATGTGCAAACCTGATAGTTACAACGTCAATCTGCCTTAATTACCTATTCTCTCCTAGGGTGTGGAAACCTGGTTCTAGCACCCTCCCATACTACTTCCTGTGAGACCTTGGCCTGCAAAAGTAGGTAATTGCTGAAAGGGCCAGTAGTATAGGGGTTTTTTGGCAAACCTTAACCGCCGAACTTGGGTTAGGACCCCTCAAGCCAACAGTAGGAAGAAACAAGAGACATCTCACATAGTGACATCTCCTATCATTGAGGAGATAGTGCATTAAGATCCCAAGGAATATGTCCTCGTTATCACTCAGGGGGAGGAGCCTCTACCACCACCAGCTACAGATGTACTTACATCAGGAGGATGATCACTTTCATCTTTGAAATATGGTCTTGAGTTCTTGACATTTGGAGCCCCATGCATTATTCATAAGATGCATGATGAGGAGGAGATAGATACCAGCACTCGTACAGTTGTAGATATGGAGCCATCATTATTACCAAATGTTGAAGAGACCATTGCATCGGTTGGAGGAACTCTTGTGGAGGTGCAAGATGTTCTAGAGAGTCAACTTATCCAAGGTTTTCACATACTTTATTCTCATATTATTTCAGTACCTCATATTGAGATATGTGAGACCATGCCATCAGGGCAAGTGTATAACCAAGGATTATAGCACCTTGCTAAGTTGGAGAAGCAAATTATCACTGCACAAAGGACCCTTGATTTGATTAAGGAGAAGTTATGTTGCAATCCCACTTTGTCAATGATGAGCTACACTCAACCCTTTGAGTTGAAGTGTGGATTTTCAGAAGAGGGGATGAATATGATCCTATGTACAATGGCTGGCTATGAGTTCAACATTGTGCCTTGCTATGAGACAACATATACAATGTTTTTAAGGAGAAACAGTGATAAGAAGAGGAATCATTCATTGGTGGAGCATTCCAATGGAAGCTTCATTCATGAAGCATTGGAGAATCATATGATAGAGGGTAGACATCTTGTGATGGTGAGAATTTCCCATTATCAAGATGAAGTTTCTTTGATGACAATCTCACAACTGAAAGAGGGATCTCTACCTACAACATGTATGGAGCCTTATGGGTTCCAATGGGCCAATGATGAGAGGATCTCATGCAGAGACCTCAATGGAGGTGCACTTCAACATCTCATGGAGTGCAAAGCTATTCAGTTGGAGGATGTTGGTAATCTACAATGGGAGGATAACAAGATTGAGCTTGGCATGATTCATCATCCACATTGGGATGAATAGATCTGGATGAGGAGCCGGAGGTTGCCTACCTTCCTGCAAATCTATGATATTGGGCAACAAGAAGCATGGTTGCATTGGTTGCTTTTGGGTGAGTATGGATACTAACCCAACATCTCACATTCCCAGGATCCATGCCATGTATAAAACTGATGACATGTAACAACATGAGGCATGGATGCGTTGGTTATTGATGAGAGAGTTTGGACATCTCATGTTGTAACTTATGTCCATGTATTTGCTCTTGTTTGGGATATGTCTCATGTCTTTACATGTATTTCTGTTTGGGATATATCTCATGTTCATGTATGTACTTAGGTTTGGGACATGTCATAACTCTCATATGATATGGAAATAGGGAGATTATTTGTATTGTTCTAATGAGACACTCCACATGTCCATTAGTATTTTGTTGCTCCATGACCTGCATCATGATGATGTAAGGTGGCAGCAATAATCCTGGTTTCTTTGGTTGCTTTTGGGAGAGTATGGGATTATGTCTTCCCATACATTGCATGATGATGATAAAGGATGGCAACAAGAGGCCTTACAACGATGGATTCTGTTGGGGGATTATGGTCATTGTACTTGTCATGATGATGATGTGATGGGGCAACAAGATTGCTTACTACGATGGCTTCTCTTGAGAGAATATGGACACTACATTTGGTACAATGATGATGTGGTGTGGCAGCAAGAGGCATTGATGCAGTGGCTTCTTTTGATAGAGTATGGCTCTCACATTTATATTGATGTTGATTTGGCATACAAGAGGCATTGTTACGATGGCTTCTATTGAGAGAGTGTGTCTCTCTTACTTGTTTTCTAGGATGATCTAGGAGAATATGGTTTGACATTGTTCATGGTCATCCATATGTCCCTACTTCTTGTTTTTCACTATGTTGATGTTATGTTTGGATCCTACATGGCCAACATAGCTAATGATGAGAGCATTGATAGATTCAATCTACTCTATGTATCATGGGTTGGATAGATAGCTCATGAGTTGGGACTTTCCACTTTGGGAAGAAACCACTTCATTTTATGTATCTCATGTATAGAGGAGATCTTTGGACATCATATGGTTTCCACTTGGAGATTCCTTGTTGAGGAAGGGTATCTAACTTTTTAGTTGGAGGCCATTCTAGACATTCTAGAGAGGCAACTTTGTAGATGGACATGCATGACACATTGTCACAGATGGGGATGCCTTCCACATGAGGATGCCATTTGGAGGGAAGATGTTTTTTGTAGCATCCACTTTTGCAGTTTCTTGAGGACAAGCAACATTTTGCTGGGGAGGACTGTAATATTCCCAATTTTCCACAAGATAATTGGAATATTAGAGTTCTTAATTTTAAAAATTAATTAAGTAAATAAGAGGGTGGAGGGACCCGCAAATCCCATAGATGAATAAAATCCACTTTTGATGTGTGTATGTGGATATTTCAGATCTAGATCTACATTATGGAGTAGTGGAGCAACTTCTTAATCTGAAAGGAGTGGAGATCATGTCTCATTAATGAGAAATATCATGGAGGTTGAAGCAGTAAACGAAGATTGTGGAGGGAATAAAATGTAAGATCATAGAGAATTCATGACAAGATGATGGAGGAAGTAGTGCATTTAATGCACACATGATGAAGAGAGTGATCATTACATGCATACATGATGGAGACCATGGAGAGACAACACAGTCAACTTGGAGACCTATGTCCACATGTACATCGCAGTTATGAGGTGGGCCAAGGTATGGGAAGGTTCACAAACTATATAATGAAGAGGAAGAAAACATTAGAGGCAGGCTTTAGATTATTATTTTTGATCTGTTTAGATATGGATTTGTCATGTGACATTTCTATGCACGCTTATGTTGTTTAGCTAGGTCTGCAGTGTTGTTTAGCACATGGTGTTTTTTAGCAGAAATCCCACCCTTACCCACGGGGGACTTTGAGTGCCTACTCTGGGAAGGTTTTTCAGAGATGTCATTCATCATCAGGAATTGGTGCCACATTTTTCCTACTTTCTGCAGCCCATACTTCTTCAGAAATAACGCATTTATGCATCAGGGTTTGAGAGGAGGAGGTTGTCCTTCAGTATTCCAACTGAGGAACCAATGAAGTGTTCATCCTTTCACTTTGTGCTTCAAGATCAGCCTTCCAGCACTTCATATCTATATCAGGCACCAGGCCATCCATCATACATCTCCTAGCAACAACAGTTCCATCAGGAATTTCGCAGTCCAGCCTTGCAAATCCAAGGGAGAAGGGAAGTTTCTAGCATTTCAGCTAGGAATCCTGTGAGGGATCATCCCCTAACTTTGGGATCACTGTTTGCATTATCCTTGAGATTATTTTCTACATTTTACATCAGGCTTGAGCATCTCCCTCCCTTGCAACGTAGTTTTTCCAGCAGCTGCATATTCAGTTGCTGCATCTTGAGGAGGAGGAAGAAGAAGCAAGATCTCAAGCTTCTAGCTTGGAGATGTGAAGGAGGGATCGACCCTCAAGGCTTAGATCTGGTTGTACATCATATGATCATATTTAGCTTCAGATCTGTAAAACCCAACAGTCAAGGCTTCAAACTTTAGGAGGGTGAATTTCCAATCTCGGAGATATGGAATTTCCTTTCTGGGTTATCTTGGGTTTCCATCATAGTGCCCAGATCTAGAATCTTGGCATAATCATAGCTCTACATATCCATAGATTTGCATTTACCTTTCAGCCAACAGTCATATGTACATCATCTTCTGAAGGGGCAGCGTGGTATTTGCTTCCAAAAACTCTCTAGTTACGCATTGCTTGCCTTGGCATGTTTTCAGGGTCATTCTAGGCCACTTTATTGGCTTGAGTGCATCTATTTGAGCACTTTTGTAATATGAAATCCATATCCACATAATAAAATGGCTCACCTATTCTGGATATTTCTATGTTGTTCATAATCTTATGTGTACATATTTTTTGTTTCAAATATTGTGTTTGAGTATCAATGCATATTTCATTTTGGGATATTACAACATTATGCGAGCAATTGTTATTGTTGGAAAATTTCAAGCAACCCCTAGACAAAGTCATCTTCTAGCAGAAAAGAGGATTCTCATATATCTCATAGCCACAATGAACTATGGACTTTGGTACCCTAAAGGTAACTATTTTTACTAATATTGATTGGGAAAGTGATGTAGATGAGCGAAAGAGCACTAAAAATGGAACTTTATTTCTTGGTGCATGTCTTGTTTCATGGTTGAGAAAGAAGAAAGCTTCAGTTTTTCTCTCTACTGTTAAAGTAGAATATATAACAACTATTTCTTGTTTCATTCAATTATTATGGATGAAGCATACTTTACAATATGTGCAGGTGATATATGATCAACCAATACCAATCATTTTTTATAATACAAGTGAAATCAACATGTCCAAGAACCCTGTGTTCCATTCAAAGACAAATCATATTCCAATAAAGTACCACTTCCTTAGAGAACAAATTTTAAATCAAATTTTCAAGTTGGAGTATGTACCTACAAAGAGTAGATAGTTGATGTATTCACCAAAACTCTCCCAAGAGCTGAATTTGAGTACTTAAGGTAAATATTGGGAGTAGTTCCTCTTACTTCTCTCCACTATATCTTCCTCAAGAGAAAGAAGGGCAACTAGCAAGCACTTAGCATATCAAAAGGAAGCTGCCAGGTCCACAATATCAACAATAAAGGGGGAGATTGGTTGGAAGGGGAGCATATTAGTTTCTTTTCCATTGATATCAAAGGGGGAAAGTGCACCAAAGCGGGAGCAGTACCAATAGTATCCAAAGGGGGAGAAGTAAGATAAGTACAATTTATTTTTATGACTTTTTTTTGGTGTTTCCATCAATGCGAAAGGGGGAGAATGTTAGACATAAGTTTTCATTGATGGAAAAAGCAGAAGTGGTTGCAAGCAAACTGATCAGTGAGCGGAGACTTTGGATCCATTTCCAATTTAGAAGCTCGAATCAAGTTCCCTTAGAAATTTCTCATATGGATAGATCTCGAAAAAATCCTTCCAATGGTATATTGAAGTCTGAAAAATACCTCTAGGATCAAAGTTATGGCCAATCAAAGTATTAAAGGTGCAAGTCTAAATTTTGGTGTTTTTAGGCCAAGGGCCCCATCGCATAATCATCATGCAGGTGTCATCCACGTAGGCATGCATGGACCAATAACCAGTGGTGGATGACATGAATTAAACATTGGGCATGTACGTGTGCAGATCGGGTGCCACGCATCTCCACGGATTGATTGTAAAAAATGCGGGGGCTCAAGCCTACCCAAGGGTAACAATAGGTGGGGGGGGCGCAATGGGTGGGATTAGCCAAACCATCAATTATGAGATTGATAGTCCTTATTACAATAACCCCCCATTTTACCATGAAACCACACAAGGGGGGTTCACCAAAAAACCATTGGCGGTAAACGATAAAGCGTGACATAAATGAAGTGGGATGACATGGAAAGCAGAGCGAATTTTTATTGGTTTGAAGAGGACCCCATAGCCACATCACCCAAAAGGCTTGTCTCGAGAATTTTCAAAGGGAGTGCAAGTTTAAAGTCTTGGGGATAGGAGATACTGGAGAACATGGCATCTAAGTGGTTGAGTAGTGAGCATCGGTTGGCAAAGGGAGGGCCCCATGAGACACATCACCTCGGAGGTCCTTCCATTTAATATTTAAAGGGAGCTGCATGTTTTTTTTTCAGGGTAATAGAGCCAGGGAAATGTTAAACTATTTGTCAATTACAACAAAAAATCCCATCACAGATAAATAAATAAATAATAAAAATAAATAATTTGATTGAAAAACACAGGCTCGGGACCCCCTTACATCATATGATGACATAAAACTTGAAAAAATATATCAATGGCGGAAGGACACATGGCACATATTTATTGGATCATAGAGGTGACATAGAGCTGTGATGAAGACAGAATGACATGATGACATCAACATGATGTTAGTGAGACACATGACACTCTAGGATGATGACACATGGGATGGGGATTTGGTGTTTTTGGGTGGAAAGTGGGTCGAAAATGGGTGGCACGTAGCACCACTCAACGAGTGACACATGGAAACCTTGTAAAGGTGGCATACAAGCTAGCAGTGATACATTACCCCAAAAATTTTGAGAATAGGTCCCACAAGGCATGCTACCCCAGACCCTAGGAGGCTAGGCACCCCAACAGTTTCTAAGCGAGCTGCATGGTATTTCTCCGAGTTGACAAAGCACCAGAACATGTTGGCATACATGTGGCTGCTTTGGAGGATTTACAGGTTAAAACTTCATCCCTGTAGAATGACCCCAAGAGTTTACAAGGGTGCACAATGTTAAATATTTGGGGTAATAGGTGTCAGGGCACGGTGGCATTGAAGTGGCAAGCACAATCCACATGGACCAATCAGAGGGTGCAAGTGGAATCAGGTGTTGGCTCCACCAGGACACGTAATGTCGAAGGATTGACCCCCAACGTTTTGGAAATGTGCTCCATTGTTTATTCTTGGGGAAATAAAATTTGGGGGTTAAAGACTTGGATCCAATAATTTGTCTTGTGGATATAATGTGATCGAGGGTGTGGGCCAGGTGTGAACAATAAGTAACTATATATTTGGTGATTTTCCACCAAGATGGTAGTGCACTAAAGTTTCGTAACACTTCATGAATGATTTGGAAACAAAATTAGTGTCATGGTAGTGCAGACATTGCCAATTACTTAGCCACAGTAAAACTACCATCATATTTGTTTCCTAGAGAAAAAATAATATAATTCAAATAAGTGCATCATATTCATGGGTAAATGATGAATTATACAAGACATGTCTAGATCTCATCATTAGAAGATGTGCTCGAGAAGATGAAATACCTGAAATACTAAAGGCATGCCATGATGAGCCATGTGGAGGACACTTTGTTGATAAAAGGACTGCTTATAAATTCATTATTTTGGATATTATTGGCCTTCCCTTTTCAAGGATGCCAAGGAGTATGTTAAAAGATGTGGCAATTGTTAGAGAATGGGGAAACCTATTCCTACAGATGAAATTACCTTACAACCACAGGTACTCATCGAACCCTTTGAAAAATGGGCTCTATATTTTGTTCGACCAATCAATCCACCAACAAGACAAAAGAGGTATATTCTTTAATGCACTGATTATGTCACTAAATAGGTAGAAGCTAAAGCACTTTCTTTTTCTAATGAAAATTTTGTAATCTCATTTATTTTTGAGGATATTTTTACGGTGTCCCAAGGGAAATTGTGACAAATCAAGGAACTTAGTTTACATCCAGAATGGTGCAAAATATTATGGAAGAATATAAAATCAAGCACAGAAAGTCTACTCCATACCATCCACAGGTAAATGAACAAGTGGAGTTCACTAATAAAGTGATTGAAGCTATCCTCACAAACATTGTACATTTACATAGAAAGGATTGGGCAGAAAGGCTTCTTGAAGCTTTATGGGCCTACCGGACTACATGGAGGAATACAACAGGACATACCCCCTATGAACTTGTTTATGGGAAAAAGGTCTTGTTTCCAATATAGTTCCAAATGATAACCTTCAAAACAATATTCAAATTAGGACTTTACTTGTCAGAAGCTCAAAAGCATAGAATGGAACAACTCAACTTGATAAGATAAGGCAAGATGCAGTTTAAAAGAGCAGCATAGTTCAACAACAGAGATCCAGATGGCATGATAAATATATAAAAGAAAGAAAATTTCAGGCCGGAGTTTGGGAACTTCTATTTGACTCAAATTTCAAATACTTCCAAGGGAAATTTAAAACTCATTGGCTTGGGCCTTATGATATTGAAAGATTTTTTGATAATGGAGCAGTCAGGATAAGGACTATCGATGAATAAAAGATTCCTCTTCTTGTAAATGGACATCAACTAAAGGTCTATCATAAGCCACACCCAAAATCACTTTCAAGAAAAAAGAAGAAAAGAAACCTAGTGATAACAAAGGAAAAAGAGGCAGAAAGATAAAAGCTGAGAACCTTGTTATGGATGAACAACTACCTCAAACACAATCAGAAGTTGAAACCCCTATTGCACAGTTGTTTAAAACGGTCAAGAAACAAATTGAGAAAAATAAAGGAAACAACATGAAAGGAAAAGGCAAAGTCATATAAACAGAAAAATTAGAAACTCAGAACATTCCACAACCAATAAGAAGAAGCTCCAGAATTTGCAAAGTAGCCAAAAATCCATTCCCAGAAGTTACAGAACTAGTTGATTTGGAAGAAAATCTTAAGGTTCCATCACCTATTATTTCTTCTCCCATACAGGATCCAAGTAGAAGAACTCCAAATATTGGTCCGGTTCAGCAAGAGATTTATCATTACATTGAGTCTTTGGAGAGAATAAATGTAGAAAATACATCAAATCTTGATGAACAACCTTATAGTCCACAAGAACCTCTAGTGAATACTTTAAAGCAAGAAAATTTTGAGCTAGAGACACTAAATAGGCATATAAAGAAAGAAAACGAAGCTCTGAAGATTTAGAACCAAATTGAGAAAACCATCAATGACAATAATCTTCTACATTTAAGGTAATGGTTCAAAAAGAACAAGAAATTGAAAAATAATAACATATACCTGAACAGACCGATCATAAATTTGTAGTACAAAATTCTGATGAAGAAACCAAGAGTATCAATGACTTCAAAGAAAGGAAAGAAGATGAAGTTAGATGTTCTAGCAGAAGTGTCAGAGCATATGCAGTAATGAGGTGAAGACTAACAATTTTGAAATTGTATGAGGACATGTAGTGGTCTCTTAGTGGGGGTATGTTGAACCTCAAGACTGTCTCTATTTTTGACATCTATCTCACCCCTTTTCCTTCATTTTTGACATAATCCATAAGCTCAATCAATGTTAATTGATACATTTTCAGTAAGAGAATGAATTTGAATGATCTCTCTTTTATATTTTAATGTTTCTTATTATTTGAATAATTTTTTTTATTTATCTACAAAATTCATGCAATTCTGTAGTTAATATCCATTTCTACAACTACTGACATTGTTTGAAAAATTCCAAAGAAGAAGTGGAGGAGTGAATCACATGGGTATTTTGGAAATTATCCACTCATGGATTTTGTCCTACTCACCTGTCCAAAATCGAGAGGAATAACGTCTCAAATCACGGTCAAATGATCAGTCAAGCAGAGGGTCGAGACCAGCGGACGAGAAGTTGGAAGCTTCATGATTTTCTCTCCATGTAGAAAATCATGAAAGCTATGAAGACTAAAATTCTGTTTAGAATTATACTCCTAGTTTCATTAATATTTTTAGGCGAGATCATATCAAACAATTGAACTTGAATTTGTTATAAATACCAGATTATTTTAACTAGAGATAAGCTTAATTTTTATTGTAATACTATCACACAATAAAACTCTGTTTTTATTAATTCATGGAGAAGGCGTGTTCAAGACCATCCATGTGTAATTAGTCACAAGTGAATTTCAAGCCATTCTATTGTAGAGGGCTCCTGCACATAAGAGGTTTCGTAGTTTAAACTTTTGTTGTTTCTTAGTTTAATTCTTCCATTTTCCGCATAAGTTAATTGTTGTCTTTTTCATAAGTTAAATGTTGTGTTTTTTGCATAGATGAATGCTCCAATTGTTTTGCTTTCCTAAAATATCCTAATGTCATAATTATGTTTAAATTGATATCTAATGGAATGAAACCTTTCATGCATTCGTTCACACAGTAATTACATATTTCATATCAGATAGGCATTCTAGCTTTACACAGTAGGTAGAATACTCTGTTTTCTTTCCTTATTTCAATCAGCCTTTTGATTTACTTAGCATAGTTATTTAGATTTAATATTGTTAGGTTTAATACTTCTATTTCATAGAACTTAAAATAAATGCTTTGTTTCATTAGTGAATAGAATTAGAGTAAAGTCAATACTTTGTTTTCGTAGAATTAGTTTAGATATATGTTTTCATTGGGTAGATAGAATAAGGTTTTGATATATATATATATATATATATATATATATTGATAGATTCAGACATAGTTTTGGATTGATGCTTTGTTTAGATTTAAAGATGATTTAAGTAGATATTTTCATGCTTTAATCAAACAGATTTAGAATTAGTTTAGATAGATGTTTTAAAGATAATTTCATCATAATTTCCGGCATAGAATACTCTAACATAGTTAAGGTTGATCATTTAGATCGATTTCTTTTTATGCAATATAGATTTTTCATAGATCAATTTTCTTTCTTAAATAGGCATTTACTTTTCTTCCTTCTTGTAACTTTCATTTTTCAGTCATTTGAGTATTTTCTTTAGAGTAATTTATAGATCAATTTATTTCTTAGATTAATATTGAACATTTATTTTCTTCCTTATTAAGTTTATTTATCAAGAATTAAAATTCTTATAGGTGCACTTACTTTCTTGTTTTTAGATTTCATTTATATAAAATCTCTAAAACATACAAAAAGATTGAAATTCCTTTTCATTTCTAAGTTTTCTTAAAATCGATTGTTCAACTTTAGAAGCCAAAAGTAGAATTCTCATCATAAGCTTTGTTAGTAAAGTTTAGATTTAATTTCATAGCTCAGTTCTTAGTTTCTCCATTTCATTGAAAAAATTAAGATAAAATACAAAATCCTAAGAACAACATATAAAATCAACAAAACGAATTAAGAAAGAAAGGCTTCTAGCATATATACTGCACCTGCACTTCACAATATTACTAACTCCGGTTGATAATTTATGATAGCAATTTAAGACATTAATTTGACTAAACAATTGTCATGGCTCAAAACTTTGTCCAACCTAAGGAAAATATATGGATAGATATCAACAAATCTATGACAGAAATCCGACCACTAATACAAATTATTTTTTAACATAATGAGCTAATTCACAAATCTAAAGCAGTCATTGAACAAATAAGAGAAAAGCTGGAAGAAAAACCTACTGAAGCCATAAATCTTATCAAATTTCTCAACTCCAATTACATATATGAGTTAGAAGAAATGGGGATTGAGGACAGAACTGAAACCATATTAGAAATCAAGAAAGTATTAACCAAGAAAAATCTCATGACACAATTGGAGGAAAAATGTCAAGTTTTGGAAATTGGTGTCCAGAAGTTCTTTAACAAGTTTGAAGTGTTGAATAAGAAATGACTTCCAAGTTTATTTGTGTTGAATGAAAAATTGACCACTTTGTTTTATTACAACTAGAAATTGATGGACATGGCTAAGGATAATTCCAAATTTGCAGGGATACAGGGGAGCATCACAGCTAAAGCTTTCCTAGAGACTTTGGAGTTTGATTTAAACATCCAACATGAGATCAAACACATTTTTATCACTAAGCCAACCTTTAAAAAATATACAGAGGCAGATGAAATTTACATAAGATGGGTGGGACAAATTATGTGAGTTACTTGATTGAAAAAGTGATTCTATATTCAATAGGACCAACAACACAACAAAGGTTAAAGGGCAGATCAACAACAGTCTCCTCAAAAATAGTGCCAACAATCCAAAGTAGTTCAAACATGCCCTATATTTTTGTAATACAATATATAATTAGCTAAGTCACCTGATACGAGTATACGGGGATTCGATGAATCAAATTTGGGTACGGTGACCCCCAGACATGATACTTTTGGGCTACGATATGTTATATATTATTTTATTAAATATATATATATATATATATATATATATATATATATATATATATATATATATATATATATATATATATATATTAAAAATTAGATATTTTTTGCACAAATTCATACAAAATTCATTGATTCAAACATAGATACTCATGAGTCATACATCATCATTGATACTATAATACATTGATACACCATACATGATACAATTGTCAAATTTACTCAGAAAGACAAGATTGAAGATAGTAAGATACTGTAGTTTTCTCATTAAGTCATCAGAATCAAAATGTGTTACATAAGTACATTGCCAATGGAAAATAGAAATAGAAAATACAAAATCAACTACAGTCTACAAGACTAAAAGCCTGAAGCCTCAATGAGTCAGAGTCATCAATCCTCATAATCAGCATCACTGTCCTCATCCTGATCATCATGCTCACCACTACTCTCCTCTAGCTCTGATGCACCCTCCTCCTCTATCATCTCTGCATCTGCTGGTGTGGAGGATAATGCATCTACTCCATCATCAAATGTGACAGGCTCTAGCACTGACGCATTGAGATCCAAGTTGGTCAATGCCAACTCAACACTGCTGTCCAGACCCATATCATCAAGAAAGACATCCCACATCTTTGTCTTTCACTTCAACCAATCCTCCCTCTGCTTGTAGATGAGACGAAGGTTGGTGTGCACATACACCATTGTCTCTACCCTGGACTGCTCAAGCCTGCTCTTCTTCACACTATACAAATTCCCATATGTGCTCCAATTCCTCTCGCAACAAGAGGATGAAGTCACCTGAGAGAGGAGCCTCATGGCTAACTGTTGTAGAGGAGGGCTTGTTGCCCCATGAGTTGCCCACAAAGAATGGGGCTTCTTAGCCCCCTGTCTCGAATCAAATCATAGCCTCCAAATCGCCCCCTGCCAGTGGAAAAATCTGCAAAGGCATCCTCCACCTCATCAAGGGATGCCCTATCCTGAAAAATCCTCCTCAATGCATCTTTCCTCCCCTGTGAGATTTCAGCATCCATGTGAGGAGGGAATCTGTGGGAAGGTCCACCATTTAGCCACTCATGGTTGTAGTATTTTGGGTTCAAGGAGTGAGCCAAACAATGTAAAGGTGTGCAATTCTTGTCCCATCTATTGACAAGAATATCCTGTATGACAGTGAAGAAGGCCTCAGGTGATGTCTCATACTCTGGGCACTGACTCTGTAAAACAATGGTCCTCACAGACTCAATCATGGAATCCCATTCGTCATAAACCTCACCTAGGATTGTTTGGTCTGTATCTGCAAATCAGAGCAAGGAAATGATAGGGTCCATGCTCTGAATAACTAGATCTACCTTCTCCCACCATATATCATCCAACACTGTGTCCTTCACCTTCTTTGAGGCTTCTTGATCCGTCTTTCTCCAAAAAGACCAAAACTCTGAAATAACCATGGACCCAAGAGCGGTCTTGACCTCCCTCAACCTCTTCAACATGATGAATGAAGAGGCAAACCGTGTATCTGCAATCTTCAACAATGATAGATTGTTGTACTCCTTGTCAATAGTGAGAGCATTTGTATGGTTTTGTACAAAGTTGCGGATATGTCGTGCATCCTCAATAATGGCTCCAATCCAAAGCACATCAGAAGCAATAGATTTCAGTGCCAAGTTGAATGAATAAACAATGCAAGGTGTCCAAAATACTTGTGGATCTCGGGATTCAAGATTTGTGATTCAGGGATTTGGGATTCGTGGATTCAGGATTCGTGAATACCTCATGATATTTTGCAGTATAAAGAGGTTTTCATTTTGAGAGACTTGATCTCTCTAGACGTTTGGTAGATCCAACTTTAAGATGAATATATGTTGGTTTTATTAAAACCATGATAAAATATATAGTTATAGGAGTAATTTTTCTTTGACATGTTTTACAATCTTTATAATTTAATTTTTTAATGTGGTATATATATATGAAAAAAAGTTTTGAATCTCAGAGGATTGTTATGCGCAAGACCCATGATCGAATCACAAATATTCAAATTTCTCGCCCCTTGGGGCTTATAAGAATTATTAGTCAATATGTTCTACTTTTGCCACTAAAGTTAACATGTCTCTAGAAAATAGAACTCCGTAAGTTCAAATGATTGTTATGAGCAAGACCTAGGATTGAATAAAAAATATTCAAATTTCTTGCCTTTTGGGGCTTATAGGTTCATGGGTTAGCTACCATTGGAGCTATTGTCCTTTAACAAAAACATTTTTTTTTGTAAGTAATTAAATTTATTAAGCTTTTATATATTTATTAATTATATGATTTACTTAAATTTGTTTGAATGTGATATGCATGTTAAGGTTTTTTCCAAAAAAATAAATAAATTATAATTTTATTAATAAAAAAAAATACAATAACAAACTGAATTGAATTGATTTATTATTTTTATTATTTTTTACTCTTAATTGTTTTTTAATTCAGCCTACATTATATTTTTTTTATTATTATTTTTAATTTAATGTTTCATTTATGGACAATACATCTCTTCCATTTGAGCCAACATTTAAATGTTTACACGTACTTACAAATTCACTGCAACATTTTAAATGTTTTATAATAAAAATAAGAATAATATAAAATAATTAAAAGTACTTTAATAATTTAAGAATTAAATTCCATACATAATTTTTCTTCTCTACAAATTAAATAAGTATGAATAATAGAAAATTGGAGGAACATACAAGCTGCACAAATTTCTCACAAGCCAAATTATAAGACACATAAATAGTGGTCATGAGATCCAACAATTTGTAAGACAAGAGAATATTGCTGAGAAAATCTCTCAACAAACTCTAACCACTAACAAATAAAATCTGCCTACATCCTAATGTAACAATTATTCCAAGTGCTCTCTTTAATTCTTACATCAATACAAAAATTAATATAATAATGACAAATTACAATTCACATGTCACATTCAACTCATTTAAAACATAACTTTCAACTCATTTAAAACATAACTGTGGTATCGTTGACTACAAGTTTGACCGCAAGGCAAGGGAGATTTACACAGGGGATCACGTCACGCTGACTGATCCATCCGAGACTTAACGAGTCCGCCAAAAGAACCATGTCCATAGCAAAGAAAATCCTATGACCTCAAGCTCGCATCATGAGATCCACGCTGAAGTTATTCCAAATCTGCCTCCATTCTAATGTAAGTAAGCATTATTCCAAATTCAATTTGGAAAATGAAATATGTCATTTGTTAAGAGATGAGCAAGGTTCAAAATTGAAGTGGTCATTGTTTTTCAAGAGTTTTTTTAATTTTTTGTGCACGAGGTTTTGGGTAATATAAAATGCTTTGTTAAGGCACTTATCAAGATGATATATTGAACATGTTGAAGATGTAGTCTTACCAGAGTTACAAAAAAAATAATAAAAAATTCCCTATCAAATTTAAAAAAGAAATTATTTGAGATTTTTTTAATTGAAAACTAAAGAAAATTTTATAATATATTTAACTTGTCATTACTATTATTAATGTTTTTTTATTAGTCAATTTTCTATGTATCATGACAATTTGAAAAAAAAATAAAAATCTTAATATTATGAATGGTTAAAAAATGAAATATTATCATTTTTATACAGTTTATGAAGCTCATGCATTTATAACCTATTTATTGAAAATACATTTTTTTAAAAATATATTATGAATAGCTCACAAAAAGAATTGTTATCATTTTTAGACAATAAATCATGTTGTTACCAAGCTCATGCATGTATAATGATCAAAATTAATTCAATGCAATTTTTACTTTTTACTATCAGAATTTAATGTTAAATTAATATTCATTTTCAACATTTTTTGCTAAAAATAATAATGAACTATTTATGTGTTTTATTGTAGATGGTGTTTTGCATCATTATGCACAAGTGCAAGAACCATAATTTTTATAGTAAGAGATTCTTCTAAGTTATATTTCTTTTATGGAAAATTGTGTTGTTGGCACTTTTAAGGTGGTTGTTGTTGATGTTGAAGAGTTAAAAATGGGAATTGAAATTTATTGTTAGATGTTGGAGTGATATTTATAAAATAATACCATATTTTGATTGCCATAAAAAAACTCATTGGAATTACCATTTAAAAAGAAGAACAATTTCATTGCAAAACAATTTCAATGCATCTAAATAACTATGTTCATGAGATGGAAAAGTAAATAAGCCTATTGAACTCCCTCCATATAAATCCTTTATAAACTATAAGTAAATGGTTCAAGGGAATTCTCTCTATATATTCCCTATAAAAAATATGAGTAAATGATTCTATTAAGTTCCTTCCATATAATTCCTATATAAATTATAATATTGATCAACTAATATCATTCATTCATATATATATATAAATTTTTTCTCTATAAATAAATTTTTTCATTTGAAATTTACATAACTTGACACAATAAGAAATGTGACCTATAATATATACATAAAATCTTAAAAGATTTTTCATTTTCATATAAAAAATAAATAAATAATTTAAACTTGACTCTAAAATAAACTAAACCGTTCAAATTGAAATATCGCTTTAATATCTAAAGCTAGTAAACCTACACTCAATAAAATAATAGCACATATGTAAGCTTTTTCATTAACCATCATTTTACATTCTATGCATTTAATCCAACAAATTTCTGCTATTATTATTTGAGTTAGAGAAAAAAGAAAAATTATATTCTCCATCGCAATAGAAAGAACCGGAGAACAATGCCTCAAATAACGATGTTATTATTGTTTGTTTTCGAGTAAATAGATACACTTGCACGAAGAAATTACTCACGAGTAAAAATAAATATATCAGAGAAGAAATAAACAATTTTAAATTCTACTATAAATATCAGAATAGATGTCTATTTCATAGAGATTATACTTCAATATATATATATATATATATATATATATATATATATATATATATGATACGATACGATGGGTGTAATGAAAATTTTCAATAGAAATAATGCAATGTATTTTTATTACATTTATATTTATTTATATGTTAATCATATATTTATTGAGGGTTAAAAAGATCAAATTTGTTTTTAAGATGTAAAATAAAATTAATGTAAAATTTGAAATTATATGTATTTAGAAAGATTTGATTTATGTTGACATTTCATAGATTGAGAGTTAAGTTGTATTACACTAGTTATTAAAAATATTATTATATTTATATAAATTTCACATTTTTGTATATACAAATATTTTTAATTTTAATGTTATTAAAACCTTAATATTATCATTTTTATTTAACATGTTTTAATTTTTTTATTTAACTTTTAAATGTGATATGCATTGTTCATTATTTATACATATAAAATAATAAAATGTTTATTATAATTATTAAGTTTTCGTATACTTATTAATAAAATTTAATTAAATTTAAATGTCATTGTAAAATAAAAAGTTTACTAATGTCAATAATTATTTTAATTTATATGGTAAACTAAATATTAATTTATAATTATTTGAATGTCCTTATTAATTAAATTTATTAAGATTTTAAGCCCACACGACGTAGAGAAGATGGTGACTGGGTGTTATGTTAAGACATTTTGTTTGTGGTCATGTGAAGGTCGCCAGTTGGAAACTTTGTGGGAAAAAATCCAACCATGCTAAGCATTGGTATAGCCCAAGCCGAGTGTGATCACTAGGTGATTTTTACTCAAGCCAAAGTTTAGTCCTGTAGTCATCTAAGGACTTATATAATCTAAAGGAATTGGCAACCAGAAGCACAGGTTCAGAATCCTAATTTTCGAGGTCAACATCAACAACCTAAGTTTAGGATTAAACATAGGGAACAAAGAGCTCCAGAGCAGCCAACACAACAACAGATCTAAACTCCTTTGCAGTAGAATTATGCTCAAGGGGTTGAAGAGGAAGATGAGATCGTGGAAGAGGATCATTTCTTCATAGCAGATGGCCAACCTATTTTCTTGATAGAGGATGAAGAATACATTGAGAAAACAGATTTGCCGAAAGATGAGGACTACATACTTGCAAATGATGATATGTTGGAGGTACAATCCGATTATTATCAGTATGGTTATCTTAATGAACTCAACTCACAGCAGAGGCAATATTCATTAAGAAACTGAGATGTTCTTATCACTCCTATTCAGAAGAGGACATCCCAGCAAAAAGATACTCAACCCAAGAAAAATCCCCAAGCTAGTCAGAACAAGGGAAAGGAGCCTGCAGCTGCAAATCAGATCAATATCAATCAAGCATCTACAAGTACACCAAGCAAAGAAAAATAAGGAATTTGCAACAAAGGACCAGCCCGATAAGAGGGACACCGTTGTAAAAGAGGTAGATAAGCAATTGGCAGTCAAAGAACAGAACCGTGTTTTTACATCCCTAAAGAAGCTTTGGGAAATGATTCTCATTTTTACATCATTGGCATCAATCTCTTCTAAATCAATGAAGTCAATGACTTTAAATAAGTGTTGTCTGGCACTAATCTCTAAGTTTTCATCAAAGAGAGGAAATCTTTGACCATAGCCTTGTGGTAAGCGTGCAAGTTGACCAGGTAAAATCAGAGGTGCAAGTCTCACCATGAACCATGTTGAGTGTGGTGTAGTAGTAACAATGGGAGGGGTTGACTGAGAATGTAATGAAGTAGAAGGGATGGAAGAGGAGGCAACAACTGACTGAGATTATGTGGGAATGAAAAAAGACTCTTGTTGATATTGAATGATAGCTTTCTTAGAGGTATATTAGAGTTGATTAGCTAATTTTTCAAGTCTATCAAACTGACTCCAGACTTTCCTTTCAAAATCTGACTCAAATTTAGATTCTTCAAACAATATACTATCTTCAAGCTTTAGGGAATCATATACTACTTCAGATAATGATTTAACTTCAGACAATCTCAAGGGATCAAACGCTATTTCATACAATGAAGTTTCCGACTTTGATCTGAACAGAAACAATTCAAATTTCAAATTGAATAGAATATCTTCAAGGGATAATACTTTTGTAGGTAATGATGTAGACCTTACCAGTGAAGATGGACCCGACTAAATCTCTGAGTGCTTGGATCTCTGCTTTCTGACGAGTTTCTCTGGATCTTCAATTGGAGAATCTGGATGAGGATCAGGATTCGATCTTATGTATCTTCTCGAAGCCAGCATGTTCTTTATTTCTGCAACTCGATTCTCTAAAATTTTTGAACCAGCCTTCATGAAGACTAGAGCCTATCACCCACAGGCCTATAATTCGATGGAAAGTAATAGTGCACCCAAGGAAGATCTGTCACTTCGATCACCGACAACGACGCCAAGATGTTAGCACTCCACCAATTCTCTGAAGGCTGAAAAGGAGACCAACAAAGGTAATGACATACCACTTTGACCTAGTAGCCAGCCCTACTAGGCTGAGAGGTCTCTCTCAATTAGATCACAACCAATTGAATAGATCATGAAATATATTAGGCTAGATATGCAGATTAGGGTTTGGTTGATTTGATGGTTTTGTGTTGGATGGTGGTTTAGGTCTAGGAAAAACTAGGTTAGGGCTCTAAAAATCATATTTGCAGAGATGTAATGGGGCAAGGTAGGCACACACTTTAGCACTTTAGAGGTATCTTTGTGTATAAGGTAGATTGATAGGATTTCAAAACAAGCATGAATCTCATGAATTTGTTTATATCAGAAGAATATGAACAAAAATGTGAAAACTTCTCCAAAACAGAACATTAAATCAATGAATTATGTTTATCATCTTCGAAATCAAACAAATCAAACACATAAGATATGGAAATGGAAATGGAAATGGAAGGTACAATACATTCAAACATATGATCATAGAAGAAGAAACATTGCTAAATCACATGCCACATGAATCCCACCACAATAGCTACAAATTATGTCTATTAGTTCCTACCAAATTCACAATTACAGTAGTGTTCTAAGCTAAATTCCACAACATCCAACCTTTGAAACTAATTAAAAAGTACCTCATATAGTCACTGAGGTCAAAATCATCCATTGGAGGTCGAATTTCCAACAGGAAAAGCCAAATACATGCATCTATCCAAATTTTGCTACACACTAGGGAGGTTACTCAACCAATTTCTCCTTTTCCTAACCATCATGAGACATTTCCTCAAAGCTTTAAATAAAGGATAAGACACCTAAGAAACCATACTTTACCCATTTACATTTAATTTTAACCCCCTACATTCATTTACTTCTACCTTTTGAATTTTACAAAAGTCAAACTAAGAATTGCAAAAATTTGACAGTGAAAATTTATCAAAAATATTAGAAAATTACTGAAGTGTAGCGAGCTATTTGAGGCCAGTTTTGAGTGACTTTATGAATTCCAAATCCAAATATGAGACATGTTCTGGAAATTTGGGAGATTTTACATGTATTTTGACTATTTTTGCATGAAAAATGACCCATTTTGGACTGAGATATAACCATTTTCCCAAGGTGTCTCCCCGTGCGCAGCGAAAGTCAAAAAGAGGATGTTGATTTTTGACCCCTTTTTCTCATTTTTCTCAAAATTGAAGGCCTGAATAAAAAATATGAGCAAATGGGTTTTGAGAGGAGGCCAAGAGATTTCTAGAAATTTCAACCATTTTTCATTTGGAGCCCTGAGGAAGAAGCACAACGTGAGCTCCCTGTGCATCAGAGCTAAGATCAATTTCTGAATTTTGAAATAATAATCCAAATTTCACCAAAACACAAAAAATGCTCCAAATATTCTAAAAAATGGTCCATAAGTGCAAAATTAGGTCAATTATGGTATCATGGAAGCATCAACAGGTAAATCCAACTTACCCTTCTCCTCATGGTTGATTAGGGTTTCCTTTAGCCTGGCTTGTAACTGTTTGACCTTGACATTACAAATTTGATTTAGGGCATAGTAATGGTCAGCCATGTGCTTATGAACCTTGTTATCCTTTTTGGCCTTGTCAAGGAGTTTCTCCAAGTGGATGTTGAATTTCTCAAGCTAGAACTCCCTGTTCTCATTGATTTCATTAGCAATCCTGTCTTCAAAACTGAGCTCTTCATATGTAGGATTTTGTTCTTTTCCCTTCTGCAATGCTCTTTTGAGACCCATTTTTCTTGTCCTCTTTCTTCTTACTTGTTTTTCATGCTCATCATGCTCATCTATTTCAGCCACTACTTTTCCTTTCACATCATGTTTGCTTGCCTCAAACTGACTTTTATCAAAGGACAATCATTTTTCCTTCAGCTGCTGGTTTTCTTTCTCTAGAAATGAAATGATGAAGTTTACCCTTCCGAATTTTTCTTTGAGATATTTGATTTGTGCATCCTTGTCTTTAATAACCCTATCTAGGTTTTTCAATCTCATCACTAGCCTCCAAGTCTACTAGGTCAAAATCATTCTCTTCCTCATGCATTGATGTGTCATGTTTTTTTTTATGTTCCCTGCTCTGCTAGTGTAGGCTTAGCCCCTTCCTCAATTTGAGGAGAAAACACAAGTCTTGTGCCTCTATGATATGTATTAGTGACCTTAGGCTTAGGTCTCTTTTTCACTGCTTCTTCCTTTCCTAATGAACCAATCTCCTACATGGTAGGTGACATGTTTTTTCTTGCTGACTTGGTGTAGTAGTTATGTGCATTTGCAAGGTTGTCTCAATGAAGGAATCCCATGTCATGTTCTTTTCTTCCAACTGATGGAGAACTATTATCTTCACCAAACTATGATGGAAGAGACTAGGATAATGCTCTTTGTTTTTCACTTGTACCTTTTCATGCATCTTGATCACACTTATATACAAGAAATTACACAAATTGAGAGACTTCACAAGTGTGAAGTGTATGAGCATTCTAATGTGGTATTGATACAATCTTGAAAAATTGCCCTCACATGTGAAAATTTTCATGACAACCTTCATCAATGGTCCATATCTCTCCAACAAATATCTGAATGGGAAAACTTGTGAATTCCCTCCTTTATATTGTGATTTAAAATAGGGTTTGTACTCCTCAAGGTCTAGGTTCATGTCTTCGAACCAATAATCACCATGGTTTGGTATTACTGTATCATGAGATATAGCATCTACTGAGAATATGAAATCAACCCCTACAATAGTGATCTTTTCTTCTTTCAAATTGGTGGCAAACATATCTGTGAGCTACTCATGAAAACCTACCTCCTCCACTCTTTGACAAAACCGTAAAAATTTGACATCTTCAATGCACTTTATGATGAATGGCGAGGAAGTAATTTCATTGCAGTTGGAGGGCTCAAACCTCAATACATTTCCCTGTTTGTTATACTTCCTCTTCTCTGATGGTGATGAGTCAACTTCCATGATGAAACCCTAGATGGTAGGAGGGCAAAACAGGGAAGGGAGTAAGGGGATAAAATGAGAGAGTTAGGGAAGGGGGATGGGAGTAGGAAAATTTAGGGAGATGGGCAGGGGTCTTAGGGATCTTTAGGGAGTGAAATGGAGAGAAATGAGAGAGGGAAATGGGCTAGGAATTTCAAACACAGTCCTAGATAGGAAAACTACCCAAATTGGCATAATGGGGCTAGGGTTTAGAGGGAGAGTGATGAAAATGAAGGGAATTGGGTATGTAATGGATGGAAGTGATATTTCAAGAGAAAGTAGAGGTGCAAGAGCAAGAAATATAGGGTTTGGTTCAACAATTTAACACTTGGGAAGAAAACCCATAAATTTCGATTAAACCCTAGGAGGTGATTTGTTTCATTAAATTCTCTTAATATAACAGTGCTAGTGGGTATGAAAGGATTCAACTTACATTTGAAGAGGTTTGGAGGCTGAAATAACTAAAGAGAAACCTCAAAAACTGAGTTTGATGACCAAAAAATGAATTTTGCACCACTTTTCTCCGTGCGCAGCGCTCGTGCACAACGTAGGCTTTCTATGTGCAGTGTGCTCCTCCAGAAGCACAACACAATCTCTGTATGCACAACGAGGGCCAATTTCTACCAGTGTGAGGTAAAAAACACATTTTTATTGCTAATGTGAGGTGAGAGATCGATGGTAGGAGAACATAAGAGTGCAAATGAATCTTCCTTATGTCTTTTTGGCCCTTTTATAAACATGAAATTATTCCTTTTGAGTGATGATGGACCCCACATATCTTTTTCTAGCATGAATTTCATTTTTGAAATTTGTAACATTGGAACCTTGAATATTTTTGAAACCTTGAATTGCAACTTTAGTAACATGAAGTACTTATTACATATAGAAACATAAAATTACATTTTGAAATCAAAATTGATTGAAGAAACTTTCTTATTACCACTCCTCTAATTTTCCGAATTTTATGCATGAAATGACAGTTTTGGTGACTTTGAAACCCTGATGACCTAATGGAGACACAAAACTGAATGAAATCATGATGGTGATGACTGAAATGATGATGATACACTCAGCTGAGTGATGACATGGACCAACATATGAAAATTTTGGAAGGAGTGGAAAATAGTCCAAGGCCTAATACCTAGTGACCATATTTTTGCTTGAAGACCTAATGAAATGACAAAATTTTGACTATGAGACCATATAAAGACATGATAAGAGCCCATTTGATCACTGGTGACATGTTTTATAGTCTAATACTAACAGTCTCCACATTTTCGATGCGAGAATAATAACTGCCAACTCAAGATCACGAGTCACGTAGTTTTTTTCATACTCATTCAATGTTTTGGACTCATAGCATAAAAATTGTCTGTATTTCATAAGGACTCCACCATGTCCTCTTTTACAAGCATATGTACACACCAAAAAAAATTTATCTGGATCTGCAATCTTAAGAACTGGAGCATTGGTCAACAATTGCTTTAGCTGCTCAAAACTAGTTGCACATTCTTGTATCTATTCAAACTTCTTACCTTTCCTCTGCAAGGATGTAATAGGATATGAAATGTGTGAGAATTTCATGATGAACCTCCTATAGTAACCTGCTAATCCCATAAATGATCTGACTTCCTCCACATTCTTAGGATTTTCCCACTCCATGATGGCTCTTATCTTTTTTGGATCTACTGCTATGCCTTCCTTAGAAACAGCATGTCCCAAGTAGTGTACCTCTGTCTAGAAGAAATTTCACTTGCTAAGCTTAGCATATAATTTATTTTCTCTTAGAAATCTCAACATTTCTTCTAAATGCTCGACATTCTCTTCCTCATTCTTAGAATATACCAAGATGTCATAAATAAATACAATAACACACATGTTCAAATAAGGACGCAATGCATTATTCATAAAACACATTAATTTAGTTGGGGAATTAGTCAAATCGAATGGAACTACAACAAACTTATAATGCCCATACCTGATCCTAAATGTGGTATTGAATATTTCCTCTCCTTTGATGTGTACCTGATGAAATCCCGATCTCAAATCAATCTTAGAGAACAATGCTTCTCCCTTCAACTGATCAAACAAGTCATCAATCCACGAAAATGGGTTATTTTTCTTGATCTTTACCTTATTCAGTTGTCTATAATCAATTCACAACCTGAGAGTACACCCTTCTTCTTTACAACCAACACTGGTGCACCCCAAGGTGATGCACTCAGCCTAATGTATCCCTTGTTAAGAATTTTCTTCAGCTGCAAGTTTAACTCATCTAACTCTGGTGTGATCATCCTGTAAGGTATCTTAGATGTTGGCGCTACTCTTGGTACCAATTAAATAGAAAATTATACCTCTCTATGGGGCAACAACTCTGAAATATTTGTGGGGAATACATCCTGAAACTATTGTAGAACTGGATACCTGCTCAAAACATCTGCATCCTCAACTTCCTTACCTTTGTCACTAGATATGTGCACTAAAAACATCATACAACCCTTCCTACAACCGCGCTTAGCCTACATAGTGGTGACCATCCCCACTGATGCAGGCTTCTTCTTTCCCTGCAGACTTCTCTTTTCTCCATTATCATCCAGGAACTCAATAGCCTTGTCATAGAAATCTACTTTGGTCCTGTGAAGGTACCACTAGTACAAAGTGGCTAATTAATTACTAAAAAAAATGACTAAATTTGCATATAAACTACTATTTTTTGGTCGGTGACCAATAGTAGTTAATTTACAGTATCTTATAACGTGACCAACTTTTAGTCATTTTTAGCTTAGTCATTAATTGGTTGTCTCAATTTTATTGTCTAGTAGTATATTTGGACATTGATTTAGTCATTAATTGCCACAATTAATGACCAAATATACAACAAAATATATTACTAAATGATCACCTGAGAAAACCACTTAATGAACAAAGAAATATGACCAAAGTGTTGGTCATGTTATAAGATATTGTAAATTAGCTACTAATAATCATATATATGCAAATTTTAGTCATCATTTGAAACCAATTAATGACCAAATAAATATGACTCAATTTTGATAGTGTTATAAGATACCGTAAATTAGCTACTAATAGTTGTATATATGAAAATTTTGGTCGTCATTTGTAATCACAAATTTATCATTTTCAATAGTCATTTATCTTTTTTTGGTAGTTTCATATTTATTATATAAATGACTACTTTAGTAGTTTATATTCATTTCATTTACTATCATTAACAATCGTTATAAGCAACTAATTTAGTCGTATAATCATTTTATTTGTGTTCATCATTAATAAATATAAACTACTAATTTAGTAGTTTTAGATTGATTTTATGTGTTGATTATTAATCAACATAAATTAATTAGTATGATTTTGCAACTAAATTTTAAAAAATGTCATACAATGCAAATGTTCATCTAATATAAAAACGCAAAGTTACATATGTTAATTGCAATACTAAGTAATACCAAGTGAAAATATAAATAATTCCAACCACATAAATTATATTATATAAAATTTCAAGTATTATAATATGAGTTTCCAACTTAATATTGGTTGGAGTACAATTTACACATGAAATATTGTTTCATCATTTCAAAACATTATCATTGTCTTGCCAAGGCATTGCAAGTGAATTCACCAACTCTGAAGACTTGACCATCAGTCTTTATGTGTGTGTATTATGTGAGATATTGGCTCTACGGGTACCACTAGACCAATACTCTTCTCTCTCTTTGTCACTCTAGTGTTATTGTTCTCCTCTTTCTTCAATCCTTGCTTCTTACCATCAATACTGAGCTCATTTTCTGATTAAAAAAAAAAATAAGAAGAAGAAGTTACAATGTAGAGTATAAGACATGAAATTTGGTGAACACTACTAGAATATAAACTAAAGTAGACTATAAAGGGTTTATACGATATATACCACAACATCAACAATATTTTTAATGTCATTTTTCCCCATAAAAGCAAGAAACTCGAACAAGTTTTCTTCAATTGGGAAATAGTGGCCACTATGTGGCCAAATGACCTGTATAAACAAAGAAAATAAAATGTCACAAACAAACACAACAGAGCTAGAAATTTCTACTAAGAATGTCTCATGCTCTACTTTTGTAGTTGTGTTTCCTCTAGTTATCTTTAAGAAGCAGTGACACTTCAACAATAAAAATGGTCAGTAGAAATCTAATGGGTGAAGCAAATTATTGCTAACACAAGATTACAACAAGAAACTAAAAAAGAATAAGACAAGAATTTGTAAATTGTGATACTAACTGTGAATATAGCTTCAATATAGTAATATTCAATTATCAACGTACTATTCTAGGGGAAAAGGAATCCAATTCCGATAAGCCAACAAATTATGTATGCCCCTTGTTTTCCCTATAATTAATTGAGCAAGACTAGAACATGCAATTTCCATTTAGAATCTCTAAAATGATTTTGTAAATATTCAAAGAAAACTTAACGTTACTCATTAGTTTTTCTCTAATGCAAACAAAATTGAATATGCTAAATTGTTTTTCAGCTGGAGATTTTTGTAATTCATCGTGTCCAAAATAATTGTTTATTTTCTTGACTGCTTTTTTTTAATGATCAGGGAACATGCCTATATTTTATCAAAAAACATGTTTTTTCAGAATATATTCCATTGTTTCTAATTCAAAGCTAAATTTCCTTCCAGTTTATGACATTCAAACAAACTGGAATCATTTTCCTTTAACAAGTCACTGTTGTAATATACTACTAAACGAACAGCTACGTAATGAATTTATTAGTGGTGGAATACTAATAAATCACAAATACAGGCAAGAAATAACACCACTATGTCCTAGGCATGCCAAGTCTTTATCCTCTTTGTTTTAAATATTACTTCATGAAAAAAACATATTTGATAAAGAAAATTTTTCTAAAACTAACCAACGCCAGTGTATCCAACAACATTGAATTTTCTACTAGCATTCCCTCAAAATGTGTGGAAGTATCAAACAAGTGTAGTGCACTTCCCTGTAAGGTTAAAGTTTGGCAATGGAATATGTTGTCCCTTAGTATAATCAGGTTTTAACTTACCTTTGATAACATAGAGAGAATGTGAATCCAATGTAGAACAATGACATACAAATTTTATTCATTCACACTTACCTAGATCATAAACAAGCATTGAAGAATTATACAAATCCAAGCATGTCTCACATTCCACCAGGAAACAAAATTTCCAGATTTTGATTGTAACCCTTGAGGCATTCTCAGCTTTGTAAACAAGTAACATCATAAATATTTTTCCTTAGTTCTCAAACCTTCTCCTGTGTGGACTTGAGAAAATATGTGCACACATATCACAATATAGCATGTTGTGGAGTACATTTACAAGAAACCAATCATTCAAAATTTTATATTCTGTCAAGATTGAGGCATGTGTTAAATTCCCATTATCCGCATCTATGCCCAATGGTGTCTCAGTCAAGTATTGTCTTGTGCTTTCTTTCTTCAATCCCTCAAGTCCACCTTATTTAGTATCATTTCAAACATTTGTAAAAACGAGCCCAGTTCTTACAATGACCTCTCCTGGAGGCTTGCACCATAACTGCTTTCCCATGTTAAACCATAGTTTTGAGTCATCAACAAGCCCTCTTTAGACAGTCTATTAGCCTTTGCCTTAAATTATCTGTAAATATGATGGAATTATATCTTCAAGAATTGTTCCTTCACTTTCATTAGCTACTCCAGAATGGGTTGCGAAAACAATTCTTCCATCCTAAAGCTACCATTCAACCAATTGATAACCAAGGAATCCCCAAAGACCTGGAATTCAGTCACCTCTCCTCTACTGCCACTGTTAACAAAAATTTTAGTGTCTTTATTTCATCACAAATGTTAGAGATTGTATCAATAAATGCTTTAATTTTTGAAGATATGAGTATAATAGAATCACTAAGGTATAGGATACCTCCTGCAACATATCCTTCTTGTTGAACTTGACTCGCACTGTTGAAAATTGAAATAACATCATTCCTACTCCTAACAATAGAAAGATGGTTCAATATCCTTTCTTTACCAGTGTTAGGGGCTTTTTTACTTTGAAATCTCAATCATGATTGGGAGACACACTGAAACGATGGATAAACCTTACCTTGAAATATATCAGAGTTTCTGGCAAGCCAAATACATCAAAACACCATAAGATGCAGTGCCTTACAACCCTTTAATTCTTTATTCAAAACCTAGTTTTTTAAAAATTGAACATGATATCCTTCATAGGTATATTTGCATCTAGTCACTTAGCTTTTTAAAGATTTTTGAACTTCTAGAGCTTCTTCCACTACTAGGTTTCCCCTAATGCATTATTTACAAATATAGATTTATATACTAGCCTCAGAGTATATACCCATATGGCGGGATTCTTTGACCAGAAAACATAATTCTCCTCCTCTCTAAGCCTGATGTAATTCTTCTAAAGTTGTACTAGATATTACTTCCACTATTTTTCTTCCCTCTATGATAACTTTAACTCTACCTCACTTTTCTATCCCTCATTCCAAATAGGTTTGGGAATTGGATTTGTTGTCGTGCCAAGTAATGGATTTTTTGGTTCTAAATAGGCGTGGAAATTGGATATGATGCCTATCCCAAGTAATGGAGTCCCTAGTTTTACAATGTGACGATTAACAAGACAACCTATCTAATCCAATTTTCCATTAATAGTGGTTTATATACTTACGAAGAATCACTTTCCGGTGTATGAATTTCTTAGAAATCAACCTCTATAGACTCTTGGTTGTCTAAGCCTTACCAAAGGAATGTATTTTTTCTAAACCCAATCCACCAACTTCCTTTGGTTTAGCTAATGACTGCCACTTACTAAAGGGATTTTGTCTTTTTCTCTCTTACATGTTCACAAAAATTTGAAACATTTCTTCATAATGAGGGTGGTAATGGAAACAAAGGTAATTAAATTTGGATTGCAGCGAAAAAACATTGTAATGCTCTAGATAGGTAGAACACCATTGAGAACTTGAGCTTGTAGGGTCCACACAAAAAACTCTGGATCCCTTAGAACATTGAAAAAGCCTCCAAAAACTGGTTGCACTAATAGTTGTGATGTAGAGGGCACAATAGCTTTGTATGTCTCTAACAACCAAGGTGCATTCTCTTGCTTGTCATTTTCAATATCTTTGTCATTTTCTGTTTCCATTCCTTGCTATGACCTAATGGTACTATCCATAGTAAATGAATTGTTTCTTCAAAATTAGTCAAAAATACTTTTAATTGTACAATGATCATAGAAATAATTCACCATTGTTGTATTACACTCTTGGTTGCTACACTAAGAAATCCTATATCATCACAATGTTGATTGTGGACTACCAAAACCTTCACAAGAGTCACATAAGACGGTCACATTGCAGACACAACCTTATTCAAATTGTCAAATTCCAAGAGATTAGGTGACATCATTTAATTTTTTGGGCTTGAGATGTTTCTCCTGCACTTACAGATCCTCCAATGTCAACCTCTGATGCATCTTCATGTCACCCAAGCTAACCAAGACACATTCTTGAAATACCTTCGATACCATGGTATGTCTTTTATGGTGATGAATTCTTGTTTGTATAACAAAAATATACTATGGTTCAATGGACCAATGAGAAGCAAGTCCATTCCTCATAGACACTGGGTTCACATGTCAAACAACTGAAACTATGTTAGTGTCATTGCCAGCTTCTATACTTGCTACATTTGGTGTCAAATTTTCATTTGCAGGTCCTTTTCAACCTCTTTATTCGCATCTACTTTTGAATCACTAACAAGAGATATCTACCAAAATATTTCTTTGTACACCAGCCCTATATCCTTCAATATATTTGCATCCCCAGAACTAATTTCAGGCATCATTGTTGTTGTGATTTTTTAGTAAATGTGTTGAAAAGGATAAAATACCATCTAGACTTGAAAGGCATCTCAAAGTTCATATGTGTTGTGCTACCTCAATATCTGCTAGCTTTTTTCTAGCCAACAAATCCATGAATTCATTTGCAGGTTTCATGTGTTCTCTCAAAGTAGTACAAACAACCCTTGTAAGAGGAGATGAGTGTTGTAGTGAAAAAATATTAAATGCAACAACAATATTCTAGCCACCTTGAAATGAAAATGGTAATAGGGATAAATCAAACAGCTCCAGCATAGCCTCTATGCCCTTTTTCTCAATAAACATCCATGTATCTATATTATGTATAATATTCTCTAAGAGACGTGTAGCATTGGTTATACAATCTGGGATAAATCATTCCATGTTTGAAGACAAATTTTCAGCAGAAGTATCAACCCCTAACTCATATGTCGCCCTCGATGATTCATCTCCATTGATCCAGGGTAAATTCCTGATACCCTTAACCACGACCTTTTACTTCGGCTGATAAATTAGAGTTGCATTTAATTAAAGTGTCAATGAACATAAATGAAGAACTACATGCTGTAAAGAAGAGGAACATAACAAACATGAGCAACATAAGACATTGATAAATGAGTTCGTCCAGGAGGGACTACATCTCTGGGCCTCAGTGTCAAGATAGTGTAGGTCACTGTATTAAGTGTTGTAAAGAATAAGATGTACATGGATGGTGTTTTATCTATCGTACAAGGAAAATTCCCTCACACAGGATTGGCTGGACCTCTCTACGAGATGTTCCACTACCAGAACTCTCATCCATAAAAAGGACTCCTATCAGTATGACAATAACTGATGCATAATGGCTATGAGTATCCTGCCAACATGGCAAACAAAGGGATCTCAAAAAACATACATGTGACAATGAGTATCGCGCCAACATGGCATCAAAAGTGATATCAAACATAATACAAATCCATGATAGAAATTACATTAAAAAAAAAACAAGATTCCACGACTCATACATCAACAGGGATCTGTACAATGCTATGCATCTCACGAATAAAGAAGTACATGAAATCAACACATCATATACCTCATGTTGAAGATGACTGAAGAATGGGCTGTTGTGTTGTTGGATCTGAAATCACCATCACAATTGTGGCCTCGAAAGGTGTGAAATCGACTTCTCACTCGCTAGATGCTGACACATGCAAATCCACTTTGAAAAAGTGGCTAAAAAATATAAAGCTCAAATGGAAAATCTGAACACACCATCAGATTCGAGGCATCGAATAGTGCAAAATCGACTGTCCATATTTTGAATTCTGAAAAAGTGAATATTTGGGGCAAAAATGAATCTTTTAGATTCCCCCTAGATTCCTTCAAGATGTTGCTCCACGAGTGGACTGGAAATCTAAAACTTAAAAGGTGAATCTGACCTCGCCATTTCGTTCCTTGTGAAAAATCGTGAAAAATGAATGTAAACTTGACTATATTCCGACATGGAGAAAAATTACCTCCCCGGGAAAATTTCAAGGATCATCGTTCTGCTCCCTGTTTTTTAGCCTGCTGATGGTTCCGCCTGCATAATCTTTGCCTCGATCCGCATGCACGCTCCCTCTCTTCCTTAGCTTGGGTGCACTGTTAAAATGATGGGTTTAAGTATTGAAGGTGGGTGGACTCCCCAAGGAAGTCCACTTAGCGTGGTGGTTGAGATCCCAAATAGGAGAGAGGGGGTCGGGTGGTCAAACCCTGCCCCCTCCATATAAAGGCAGAATTTTTATTAAATCCCAACAAACATAATTTTAAAACCCTGTGTGTTTTTAAAACCCTTCGTATACAATTAATACAAAGTATGGGAAGTTGGGGGCCGGGCATGCATTGGGCAGCACACCCCCATAATTTTGTCGCCCTCCATGGTAGTCGTGGCATATTATTATTTGGGTGGCGGTGGGGTTCACAACCCCCACCACCATGTATAATTGCTGCCATTTATAGTTTTCGTGATATATGTTGGGCCCGCGGGTTATGTGGCGGCTGGTAAGGGAAGCTTGTGATTGCTGTAATGTGTGGAGCCTCCGCGTGGCCGGATCGATGGACCTGCTGGTGGTGGGTTCGACTTCCACCAGATTCGGCTATGGCATATTCTCCGGTGGTTGCGGCCATGGGTCCGGCAGGGGTCACGACCAGTCAGACCATAAAAAAAAAATTGTTATGAGTTGGTTGGGGGGCGGGGGTCACAACCCGCCCCTCATTTTATTATTATTATTATTATTATTATTATTTTTAAATAAAAACAAACTGTTCATTTTTGAAAAAATGGATTTTGGGCATTAGAGGACATTTTAACTATCCCACAATTTCGCCCGGAATCCGGTGGCCATATTTCAGCGAAATTGTGCCTCCTCTAAGCTTGCCCAATCACCAAGTCAACCCAAAAATTTGACTGCTCCTAACTCCTCCATACGGACTCAGATTGAGTGTCGTTTGCGCCGTTGGAATCAGAAAGACGAGATATTCAACCTAAACCTAGTTTGAGAGAAATTCGAACACTTTGATTTTTGAGTTTCCCTCAGCCCTTTTTGTCCTGTGTGTGTCTCTGAAGCCACCTGGATCAATCCTCCCCACTGAGGAGCTTTTGGCCCTCCAAAGGCATAAACAAGAATCTACACTGATGTGTACTATGTCTGCACCACAAGTGTCCTGAAAAGTTCACCCTTCCATCTCCTTCAACTTTCTCCTTCGGAGCCTTAAGTGATGAACTGACGCGTGCACCTTCTGCAAACCTGTAGTAAAATCCTCTGCAAATTACATGCTCAAATTGACCAACTATGACCTAAATATTCCCATACTTGCCACAAGTTTATAACATGTACTTGGTGGGAAAGTCTACATCGAATGAAAATCACACCCCAACTATCATTACAAGGAAAGACATCATTGTTGCATTTCGAAGTGATGGCAAACACAACATCACTTTTACATGAAAGAAATGCATCACGTGACTCATAAAACAAGGCCAAAATATCATTGTTGCTTAAACAAGTGATGGAAAAACACATCATCACTTTTACAGTTAAAAACACAACATATGATTTACAAACACGCCCATGACAAGCTAACATATCTAGAAAAACACCTCTTTAGCAAAGTGAATGGGCCATTCCCCTATGGGGAGTTCGCTTGTCGACTAGCCCTTTCGACTGGTTCATGCATGGTCAATTTGTTTTTAAGGCACTGCTCTGGATGGAGCCTCCAGCACGTGGCTTTTTGATGACCACCTCGGTCACAATGAGTGCAAAAGGTCTTTCTCCTCCAAACCTACTTAATCGATTTCTTTTCCTACTATGGAAAAGGCTTTCCACGCCTCATCCTCCTTTGTGCTACCATCCTTTTCCAACACTTAGAAAACACATGGTTATGTAAACCACAAAAATGGAAAGCTTTTCTATGCCATGATTTATGACCATGGTTATCAACATTATTATAATCAAATTTCACTATGGAATAATGAGATTTATTATCCCTTCTCGGGTGATCTCTGGTGCGATCATGGTGATGGGAGCTCGCCTCAGCTCTTTCACTGCAACATGCATTACCATGGAACGATGGCGAAGTGTCCCCATCATTCCTCTTCCTTGGAGGATTCATCAATGCCTGTTTTCCTTTGATGTACTTCAAATATTGTTCTTCAATGTACCCAAACCTGCATAGCGAGGTCTCTGCACAACCTCTAATGGTTTGGTTTGCCTTGGCCACGAACCAAGACCTCCTCCTTTGTACCCCATCTTCGTGAGGAGTCTCATGCCGGTTCCTGTAATGGGTATCTCCACACTTCCAACCAAAATGATATCATGTGAAGAAACTGAAGAGAAATCAACACTGTTTACCTTAGCTGTTGATTGTGAAACAAGTGATGAAGGCTTCTCTAGGCCTTCATTGTGCTTCGCTTCCTCCAAGGCCTCTGTCGCAGCTTGTAGCTGAAGTTGCAACCACTGCTTCTCCTCCTCTTCTTGTAGGAGTTCCTTCAATGCATCATTATTTGCTTGAATACTTTCATTGGTGTGCTTCAATTCATCCCACACCTCTATCGTGGCTTGCAAGTGAAGCTGCAATCAATGTTTGTCCTCCTTCTCTTCCTGTAGGAGTGTCTTAAATTCGGCGTTTTTTGCGGCTTGTTTTTCATAAGCCTCTTATAACATTTCCACTTTCTCAGACACCCTGAGCATGGTCTCATACATTTCCTTGACATTCTCCATGGCTCAATTCAATGAACGTTCAATAGTTCACACCTTCAATCCAATCAATAAGAAGACCTGCTCTGATACCACTTGATCTAGGGTAAATTCCTGACACCCTTAACCAAGACCTTTTACTTCGGCTGATAAATTAGAATTGCATTTAATTAAAGCTTCAATGAACATAAATGAACAAATGCATGCTGTAAAGAAGAGGAACATAACAAGCATGAGCAACATAAGACATTGATAACGAAGTTCTTCTAGGAGGGACTACATCTCCGGGCCTTGGTGTCAAGATGGTGTAGGCTGCTGCATTAAGTGTTGTAAAGAAGAAGATGTACATGGATGGTGTTTTATCTTTCGTACATGTAAAATTCCCTCACGAAGGAGTGGCTGGACCTCTCTACGAGATTTTCCACTACCAGAACTCTCATCCATAAAAGGACTCCTATCAGTATGACAATAACTCATGCATAATGACTATGAGTATCCCGCTAACATGGAAAACAAAGGGATCTCAAACAACATACATGTGACAATTAGTATCCCGCCAACATGGCATCAAAATTAATCTCAAACATAATACAAATCCATGACAGAAAGTACATCAATAACAAAACAAGATCCCACGACTCATACATCAACAGGGATCTGTACAGTGTTATGCATCTCGGGGACAAATAAGTACATGAAACCAACACATCATATACCTCAAGCTAAAGATGACTAAAGAATGGGTTGTTGCGCTATTGGATCTGAAATCACCATCACAATCATGGTGTCAAAAGTTGTGAAATCGACTGCTCACTCGCTGAACGCTGACACTTGCAACTCCACTTTGAAAAATTGGCCAAAAAATACAAAGCTCAGATGGAAAATCTGAACACAACATCAGATTTGTGGCGTCGAATATTGCAAAATTGACTGACCATTTTCTGAATTCTAACAAAGTGAAGATCTGGGACAAAAAGGAATCTTTTAGATTCCCCCTAGATTCCTTCAAGATGCTGCTCCATGGGTGGACTGGAAATATGCAACTCAAGAGGCGAATCTGACCTCGCCATTGTGTTCCCTACAAAAAACCATGAAAGATGATTGTAAAATTGATTATATTCTGACATGGAGAAAAATTACCTCCTCGAGAAAATTTCAAGGATCATGGTTTCGCTCCGTGTTTCTGAGCTTACTCATGGTTCCACTTGCATAATCTCTGCCTTGATCCACGTGCATGCTCCCGCTTTGCCTTGGCTTGGATGCATTATGCAAATGATGGGTTTAAGTATTGAAGGTGGGCAGACTTCCCAAGGAAGTTCGCTTGGCATGGTGGTTGAGATCCCAAATAGGAGGGAGGGGGTCGGGTGGTCAAACCCCGCCCCCTCCATATAAAGGCGGAATTTGTTTTAAATCCCAACAACCACACTTTTAAAACCCTGCACCATTCCTTTTAAAAGCCTTCGTATACAATTAATACAAAGTATGGGTAGTTGGGCGGTCGGGCCAGCATTGGGCGGCCCACCCCCATAATTCCATTGGCCTCTGTGGTAGTCGTGGCATATTATCATTTGGGTGGTGGTGGGGTTCACAACCCCTGCCACCATTTATAATTTCCACCATTTATAGTTTCTGTGATATATCTTGGGCCCGCGGGTTATGTGGCAGCCAGTAAGGGAAGCTTATGGTTGTTGTAATGTGTGGAGTTGCCGAGTGGGCGGACCGGTGGACCCGCCGGTGGTGGGTTTGACTCCCACCGGCTTCGGCTGTGGAATATACTCCGGTGGATTTGGCCATGGGTCCACTGGGGTCACAGCCCGTCGAACCATAACAAAATTTTTGTTATGAGTTGGTTGGGGGCGATGGTCACGACCCACCCCTCATTTTATTATTCTTTTTATTTTTATTTTTCTTTTATTTCTTTTTCTTTTTAAATAAAAACAAACTGTTCATTTTTGAAAAATCAGATTTTGGGCATTAGAGGACATTTTAACTATCCCACAATTTCTCCCAGAATTCGGTGGCCGGATTTCGATGAAATTGTGACTCCTATAAGCCTGCCCAGTGACCAAGTCAACCCAAAACTTTTACTGCTCCTAACTCCTCCAGGCGGACTCAAAATTGAGTGTCGTCTGCACTGTTGGAATCAGAAAGATGAGATCTTCAACCTGAACCTGGTTCAAGAGTAATCTAAGAACTTTGATTTTTGAGCTTCCCTTAGCCCTCTTTGTCTTGTGTGTGTCTCTGGAGCCACATGGATCATCCATCCACTGAAATAATTGTTCGTTTTTCTAAATTAGTCTCCATGGGAAGAGGCGCAAAAGAGCTGGAATTTTTTTTCAATAGGGAAGACACTTCAGTGCCATATTCAAGTCTTGCAATAGTATTTAATATTTCAATCAATACATCCACCCCATTCCCCCTCAAAGAAGAATCATTTCATATCTTCTCAGCCAAGGCAAATTATAAGGACCTAGTAGTGTCACTTGCCAATGCTCGTAAGTAGGATTTTGACGTAAAAAATTTCACAAAAGATATTAGAACACCACAATCATTAATAACTTGAAGTGTGAGGCTATTAAGTCACAAAGAATCTAAGAATTGTGGTATATAAGCTACTGCATCTACAAAAGGGAGGGCACCAACCACAACGACATCCAAAAAACCATTAGGTAGACCAACAACATCTACAAAAGAATATAAAGTTGGATCTTTTTAAATAATATCACCCTTGACTATAGTTGCAAGTGAAAATACCCCACCACAAAAGTCCTTTGATCTTATGAATATAGTGCACAAGCCGCAATGGAAAAGAACTCTCTTCATATCATATAGTTGTGGAGTATTTCTAGGATGATATGTGCCAAGAGATAGAGCCCAAGGAAAAGCCTTCATAATAAGTCTTTTATGATAATGAACCAATGTATCAGGTTGAGAAATTTACATTGCCTCTGACCTAGCAACATTTTTCGGAGGAGACTTTCCCTTGGAACCTTATTGTGATTCTCCACTCTACTTCCTTTCTCCTAAAAATGGTAGACTTCAAATGTGTTATGGTGTTGTCCAAGGCTCCTAAACCCCTAAATAAGGTTGCAGTAGGATTACTATAGTCCATAAAAGCCTTAAGAACATGGAAAATTGTTGTTACCAAGTGTATATGTTGTGCATCCAAATCTTTGAGAAGAGGGATCAAAGTTGGCATTAAACCCACATACCATAATGCAGTGTAGCCAAAACAAGAAAAAACAAGAACTGTTACAAGAGAAATCAGTGCTTCTACTAAAGATATCGAACAATAGGATGATTCACTAGAAACTTATTTCCATTGAGCTAAAGGGGATACTAGATATTATTGATGCAATATTGAGTATAGTTGAGAAGAGAAATATTATTACAAAGGCTTACCAAAACTCCACTCCCACTCCTTCCAAAATGGAGCTGAAATTCCAATGTTTATTTTCATTATATTTTGTTGTGGATTGACCAACTCCATAATTGAATCTTTATTAGGGACGAGAAGGTCATTCTCTTGAGACAAGCACTACCAATCCATCTAATATCAAGTAGTTGCATCTGACATGCCTCCCCAAAATAGGATGCCTTTCTTGTTGAATGTGTGAGCATGAAGGTGGGGCAAATATCGAAGGCAATCACCCTGCATCTCCAACTCCAAATGGAGTGTGTTCCAAATCCCAATTTGTCTTTCATGTTCCATCTAGCAAATCCCACAATTTCTTTCCATGCTAACCAATTATTCTGGGAAATTCAAATAAGTGAGCTTGAGACATGGAATTTGGTGTGTTAAATTTTCTTAACCCTAGCAACTGGAAAATTTAGTTTCTAGTAAATTTCCTAGTTGTAAATTAATTAAAGTTTCAGCTTACTAAATAAAAATAATTGTTGGGATTTAACAGGTAAATAAAATAAAATCAGCGGTAGAAAATTGGACACCAATCCCTCACATGCATACACAGAATATCTGCACATCAAAATTTGGTGTTCATTAAATAATATATTATTATACAAGGGTTTCCTTACTGGGAACATGGTCCTTTGTGGAAAATTACAATCTCCAACAACTACAGAAATTTTTTGGGCACCTATGCACGCTTTACTACCCGAATTCTCCTAATCACCCACACGACTTGCTATCTGCTCAACCTGTAGTGCAACCTTTTTGTCACATGTGCAGTTGTTTCCACCCCTGCCCACAGCACGTGCAACAATTTACTGCTTCCTATGGCACGTGTGACTGCTCTGCTCACTTTGCACAACACATGCGGCCCTACTGCATCACACATGATTGTTTTGAACCCTCCAAGCAACTCGTGTTTCTCTCTCAAGATGAGTATGGCCTCACTGTGCCACTATTGTTGGATGATCTACAGACTTCTGCTATACAAACTTATTGGGAATGATCCTTGTTGAAGAAATCACTCTGTTGCAGATTTCAGACCATATATACTTGGATGAAATTCCCTTTTCACCAATCATTGAGATCCTTGCTATATCTCTATGTCTTGTGCTCATTTTTGTTGTCTTCTCCCTTCACTTAGCCTTTCTTTTATAAGTTTTAGTTATTTTTTGAATCCACAACCCTAATCTCCAAAGTCATTGAAGATTGAGATTAGATTCCAACTTCACTTTAGATCAATGGTTGAGATTCATCTAATTTACCAATGCAAATAAACTTTTCACTTCATTAGACTAAATTTTTCTTATAAAAAAAATAAATTAGTTTAATAAATCCTTTAATTGAAGTAATTTTCTAAGGTTAAAGGTCCTTGGAGAACTTCCACATGTCTAGACACTCAAATATGTTTGGAAGTACCTGTCTGGTGCTACTATCATAAACAGGGGGAGGATGAACGAGATGATATCACACAAAGAAAAATACCCCTGCACATTCCCCACTTGCTGACATCATACTAGTCAAAACAGAACCTACCATGGAGCATCACCCTCTAGACCCCTAACACTGATACGGTAGCCAAAATAGACACTTGAGTGGGAAACTCGATCAATGGAAATCCCCCTGACATCCTTGGGGATAGTAACACATCCCAAAGGGCCAATGGAAGACCCTTTTGTTTGATTGAGACCATGGTTACAATCTCAAAATCTACTCTACTATTGATTTCGGGCCTTGATACGCAACCAATAAGACACAAAATATATTTGCAAGTCTAGTAGGATTATGCAACCATGGTCATATTCCTCGTAAAGGGAAGGTGTCGATGATGCTGAACAAGAAATTTCCTTTGTAGTTGTTGAAGTCACCAATTCTACATGGATATTGGAAAAATATATAGACTAAAGGGAATACCCAAATATCTAACAACCAGCCAGGGTGGGGTGAATGTCCAAGTTGAGGGATTCTAGTTAGGAAGAGAGTCCAACCCCACCAGGAAAAAAATATTTTTTTAGTCACTAAACACGTCACTTGATTCTAGGTTAATTATGTCTGAACAAGCGTGAACATCATCAACTAAACTTTTCTAAGCACTATTTGGTATATAAAATCTAATGTATTTGTGAAAAATGTGTTCTACATAGTCACACATCTAGGTACAAACTCCACAAGAGTCAACATCTCAATAATTACAGTCTAATCCACTCATTCAAAGCATTTGTCAAATGAAATTTCAAAGAAAAGGGGTTGTTGGCTAGTTTTTATGCACATTTGAAGTTTTTACATGTTGAAACCATGGTACTGAGATTACTTGTTTGTACACAAAACTTGTGTTATCATTATAAAACCTTACATGGAATTGCCTAGATCCTTAGAGTCTCAATTTTAACCATGATTTTGTGCACCACACTAGTAAATGTAATTGTATGCCAATCACCAATTGTGTTTGTGGCTGCTTTTTTGGGAAAGTGTTTGCCAAATGACAAAAAATGTCACTAATCATGGCTCATGGCCTTATAAAATTCACACATAATTCCATCTATATTCTATACCCAGAGACTTGCCATTCTTCATGTAGCTAAGTGCTGCAAAATCCTCATCTTTTGAGAAGTCATCATTCTTTAACCTGCTCTAGTCACCAATAAAAACCTTATGAGGATTGACACTACAATAAGCATTTCTTGCAGCCACTACATGATCCATCACGTTATAAGGAGAAAAATATTTTGAAATTGCAATTTGAACATACCTCTAGTGTCAACTGGAGTGCCGACAAAAGAACCATTTGCATGGAGAAATCCAAGATCATGTTCATTGCCACTTTGCTTTTCAAAAAGTAAAAATAGAATTTTTAGCCCTCATCTCCCTTATTAATCCACCACATCCTGAAACAAACTTAGGCACCCTTAGCAATATATTCCCCTCTACTTCACCTCCCTCTGAACCAGCATGTCCTACCATGCATCCTCGCCATAGAGGGACACATTATGGATATCCTCTTCAATAGCAACGCACACTTACTAAAGTCTACCTTGCTACAACTCTTTTTTGCCTTTTGCGGGCCATCATCCTACCCCAACCTCTCATGGATTTTACAATACAATGTCGTTGGTTATAGTTTATGATCCAAGTAGATTGAAATGCATTTTTTACTATTTCTCTAATGGAAGTATGTAATTTCCCTAGGTAATTTTTGGCCTTGGGTTTCAATCCTTATATATGGTTTTAAACCAATCATGAAAAGAATCATAACAACAGTTCACATTTATCAACTCATATAATGGTAAGTACCCTTATATATAATTCACTAATGATATAAGAGATATTTAACAGTCATATGTTTCTTCATCAAACCACCACAAGTTAGGGCTAACTACCTAATGAAAAGTAGACCTATACAACCAATAATCCACCAATATAATTCTAACTGTAATGTTAATATTCAATAGATCGGTATTCCAACTGTAACCCACACTAGCACTATCCAAGTTTAGTTGGTAATATACTAATTAACTACTCATTTTCTAACTATGATGCCTCCAAACTTGTTTGTTGTTAAGAAGAGCTTGTTACATCCCTTTCTAAGTGGAGTTTCCATCCATGGCTGGAGTAGTCCCTTAACCTAGTCAAATCACTGGTTAGATCTTATGACAGCCCCCTTTGATCCTCTTGCTGCATCAATTCAACAAACTACAAGTTCTAGAGGCATGCTTGGGATGTTTCATTATCCAAGACCTTGCCTGTAATTGTTGGGGAGTGGTTTCAAATATTCATGTGATCACAGACCCCTGAAAGAGATATCTGATGCAACCCTAAATACACTCAGGAGGAAGGTCGTATACAAGTGATGTCATAAATGATTTAGACTAGGCCCTAAAACCACCTAGTAACCTATTGATCTCCTATTTGGTTGAGAACAACCTCGCTACCTCCTTTTTGGCTTCAGTGCCTTAGAGAGGACCCCTCTTAGCCTTACCTTTCTATTGGATATAGGTCCCCTGAGGTACACTTTTTGATGTATTTTTGTATAATTTTTGTATATGCGCGTTGTGCGGATAGGTCAAGGGGCTTTGGGGTGGGTCAAAGTCCCTCTTTAATGTAAAATGGTTTTAAGGGTAAACTGTGGGCCTCAAACCATGGTTTGAGACCATAATATCTACCCGCTAAATTGGATATAAATAGATAGATTGAGTCTAAGGAAGGAGAAAATCAATCATTCATGTTTTGGATCTAAGTGTATGCGCTTGTGATACTTTTGTAACGGTTTCAGTCTAGGTTGGGTAGAAAGGCTCCTGCTGGCTGTGTGCGGGAAGACCTAGTCCTGGCTGTGTGTGGACTCCGCTGGCTGTGTGCATGGAAGGGTAAAGTGTAAGAGAAAGTTTGATGTACTAAATTACTCTGAATTAATACAAGGACTGGTTTTGGCGGAAGCATTGTGTTATCTATCTGAGTTATATGTTTATTGTTCTGTCTTAGGATCGCTTTACTTATGTTATATCTGCGTGAATACATCTTTTATTTATTCATGAAGTTATATTGATGGTTGAATAAGTGGATGAATCTGCTTAAGTGATTACGTATTATATAGATATGGATCTGGTTATGTTATGATATATCTGTGACGAAGTGATCTGCGATTATATTCTGTGATATGATAAGTATTATTTTATAATTTTTCTTCTGCAATCAATCAGTTTAGGGCCATTACATTGTTTTCTTCCTTAGGGTGCAGAAACCTAGTTCCAACACCCCCTCATACTGCTTTGGGTGAGACTTTGATCTGCACAAGCAGGTCATTGTTGAAAGGGCCAGTAGTTGAGGGTTTGTTGGTTGCGTGATAAACTCTAAACCTAGGTGAGGACCCCTCAACCCAAAAAATGGTTTTGTTGCTGAGACCGGGATCATTTTGAGGGATATTTGATGTTGTTGTTCCCTTTGCAGAATGTATTGCAAGACTGGATGGATACCAAGGTCCTTGAATTTGCGATCCAAGAAAATAGAATCTCTAAGATAAATGTTTAAAATTGGGTTCAGAAGTACATCTATACATAAGTGAATGGGATATTATTTTGCTCCTTTGCAATTGAGTTACATGAATGGTTGTCATGATTGAATAAACTCAATACCTGTGCGAAGGATGTGCAGTCACTCAGTGGACTCTTGAATTGATTCAGAAATTTGAAAATCTAGACAATAAGATCACTCGTGCAGTCGATCATTGGATCGATTATCTCTTGTGAGGATTTGTGATTGAATTTGCCATTGATCAGTTTGTATCATACTCCGAAGAAGAAATAATATTTTTCAAGGGTCCTAGAGGTAAGTTCTTGTGCTCATTGAAATTTTTACTAAAGATGATATTGTGTGAACATGACTCTCTGTGTCAACATATTGCTTGAATGTTGTGAAGAGGCCCGACTACACGCAGTGGAAAAATTTACTGCGAAGATCCAAAGAAAGGATTTATTTATAGCCCTATGAAGGATAGATATGATAGCAACGGTGAACTACAGACTAGTATCTCTAGTGAATCTACACTCTCTGAAGAAGAAGAAGTTTCATCAAACTAGAATGATCAGAGAACCTTGATACTCTTTCACACCCCATCCACTCCACATCCAAACTCATCTCCCAAAGCACCCACTCCACTATGCAATCCATCTCCACCACCACCTCCACCTCCCCCAGGCATAGATATGGCTGTGTCAATGAAGCTACCTAATTTCAGAGGTATTTGGAGTGAATATACTAAGCACTTTTGGTTTGTGATTAATGTTGTATGGCAGGCTCAGTGGGTTAATAATGATGATATTAAGAAAGCACATATAGCCACTACTTTCCAATATTGCACATTAGATTGGTATATCATATATGTTCAAGCAAACCGTAATGCCACTCTGGATTAAATAAAAGATGCCCTAAAATAAAAGCTCAAGAAGCCTAAGTGATACGCGCAATTGGTTACAGAAATGAAAGAGATTCATCATGAGGTTAATGAATTTGTGTGGGAGGCAGATCAGAGGCTGAAGCGCACTATCAGAGATGGTGGATTTAACATTGATGATATTCAACATAATTAGTGGTTTATTTCTGTGCTGCTCCCACATCTGTGTTAGCCCTTGGGTTAGGAGAAGATTTCCACATAGGCTAAGGTTGTGGAGATTGCAATGAAATTAGAAGCTACCTCAACACCTGTTGTGCTTGGAACTCAATAGATTCAGAATTAGTTGGAAGCCATGCATTTTTAGATTAAAATCTTGCACAAAGACAAGGGAAAGGAGGTTTGCACAGAGGTATGGTGCATAAAATGTAAATTTTTTGGGTACCATAAGGATCAATGTCTTGTCTTCAATAATTTTCTGAATGCCAGAGGTCCAAGTCCATTGAAGAGCACAATATGGTGCACAATTTTTCAATTTGTCGGATTGCATGAAACAAATTTCTGCCCAAAGGTCGGAAAATATCAACTTGAGCTAAAACAGCTATTTTGAGATTCTATTTGTCACTGGGAAATGATGAACAACACTGTCGCACTTATGATATGATGTTGGACAAAGCTAAAATATATAGAATGCAGGCCGAGATTACCTCACTATCATCCCCCTATGGGCGTGGTGGATTCCAGGGCAAAGGAAGAGGACGAGGATGTAGATCAGCTGGTTGAGGAAGAGGGCAAGTTATTTGCTACAACTGTGGAGATTTTGTTCACTATGCGCACGACTGTCCAAATCCAACGCAACAATCATGTAGGTATTGTAGACAATTTGACCATGTGCTAGCATATTGCCTTGTTTTGATTGCTAAAATTCAGGAGAAAAATACGCAGACTCCAACACAAAATCTTCAGATGGTTAGAGCAGAAACCTGTGAAGAAGATCCCAACGTGATTTTGTTCACTAGGAGTAGTGTAACCACTAATGAAGATAAGGGAAAGCATCCATCTCCTGACTTATGGATTCGTAAAGCACCTGAGAAAAAAGAGGGATTTGATTTGCAGCGTGCCAAGGAGACTTTTTTTGAAGCGTGGAAATAATTTGCAGAAGGAAGCACATCGACTTCAGGTAGACCAATGAAGGAAGTAGGAGTCGATGAAGAGATCAAACTATTTCTACAAGCTTGTATTAAGTTACTGCACAATAGAAATGCAATAGAAAACCTTCAGGATCTGATATATAATTGCGTAGAGAAGGAACAATTGATGGTAGAAAAGAGAGTTTTCAAAAAAATCTGTAAGAACAGGAAGAGGATGGGTCGAGAGATGTGTATGACTGCGTAAATTGATGCTTATGAGATGGATCAATTTATTCTAGATTTTGGGTCGGATGAAAATTTATACCTAAGAAAACTTGGCAGCGCATGGGACAACCAAAGTTGGAATGGTCTACCATTCAACTGCACATGGAAAATCAACAAAAAATCATTCCCTTAAGAATGTTGTCGCAAGTTGTAGTCAGTATTGAGGGTGTAAAGGTAATGGCAGACTTTCAAGTTATACAAATTATAGATGATACTGATCCATATCTTGTGTTGTTGAGATTGGACTGGGCTGTTGATATGGATGGTGTCATAAACCTGAAGAAAAAAAGAATGGAGTTTGAAAGCAATGGAATTAGAGTCACAATTCCCCTAGACCTTGCAGAAGGACAAAGATACACAAAGCCTGTGTGCACTGATGATTATATTGATCAGATTTATAAAATGACTTTGCGTGAGGAAGATTGGATCAACCCAATGGTGGATGGAAATCTCAATTGGGAGAAGGATAGCTCATATTTCTTAGATTCTGATGAAGAATTAGAAAATTGGCAAAACTGGTTGCATGAAGTATACGCGCTGCATTGTAATCGTGTGACCATATCTATTCAATGTATAACATCTGAGGTACGTGAATTATCGAATTATGATGGTTTAACTAATCTAAACGTGTTTTTAGGAAAGCTTGAAAGAAATAAATCAGAAGGATGGAGAGTCCATGCTTTGGATCTCGGAATGCGTTTTACTCCAACAAGATGGTGGGAAACTCATAAAGAAAACATGGGGAATTAGGATGAACGTGCGTGCATGATGAGGTTACGTTTTAAATGTCCAACTTTCAGAATGGAAGAGGTCTACTCTGGAAAGGATGATCCACGTAGACATTTGGCTAGATGGAATCAGGTTTGGGGTGTAGAACCAAGACCTAAATGGGTCCACATGTTTATTCATACATTGGGGAAGGTCCCTACTAATTGGTATTTGGAAATAGAGATGCGCTAAGGTACTAGTGAATGGTCTATGCTGACAGAGATTTTTATTCTGACATTCAACTTTTGGAGTGGATATGATAAGATTGGAAAATCATTGCATAAGATTCAAGAACTTATCTTCAATACAAAAAAGCCTACAATTGAGTGTGCTACACCAGCATGGGATGTGCAGATGAAGGATATTGTGATTGTAGAAACCTAATGGTTGAAGAGAGTGAAGAAAATCCAAGGAATATCATGATTTTAGAATTTGAGGGACAACGCGCAGTGGATGGGCCCTCGATCAATTTACTAGATGTGACAAAACCCTTCAAGATCCAGTAGGTGAATATTGGATCTAAATAGCAACCTAAGTTGGCCAAGATTTGGGACTACTGGGATGATGATACAGTAGGAAAAGTTGTTGAGTTACTAACAAAGTATCAAGACTCGTTCCCTACAAATTTCTCAAAGTTTAAAGGAAAAATCGGAGAACTTGGAGTTATGAAGATCACTTTGAAACTTGATGCATGCCCTGTGAAACAATGCCCATACAGGCTGAATCCAAGATATAAGTAGAAGGTGAAAGAAGATTTGGATAAGATGGTTGATGCATGCATCATAGAACCAACAAAAGAGTCTGATTGGGCAAGTTCGATGGTAGTGCAAGACAAGAAGACCAAGGGAGAAATCAGAATCTGTGTAGACCTGCGCAAATTGAATGATGTTTGTGTGCATGATCCATTACCAACTCCATTCTATTATGAAATTATGGATAATGTTGGAGGAAAAGAAGCACATTCATTCACAGATTGGTTTTCAAGGTATCATCAGATCAGGATTGCGTCAGAATATCGCAGTAAGACCACCTTTGCAACTGAATGGGGATATTTCCAATATACAGTCATTCCCTTTAGCTTGAAGAATGCACCTGCCATATTCTCTAGTAACCAGCCATAGAATATGATAGAAAATACAACTGGGAAAACAACGAAGAAAGAAGCCACACCAACAACAACGAGCGAAACCATCGACTTGGAGAAATAAACTGAAACAGAGAAAAAAGTTGTTGCACCGAAAGACATAGTAGAGCAAGACCTATAAAGGAAAAAAGTGCGGTTTTGAGGCCGCTGGTGGATCAAGGAAGAAAATAAAAGGATCTAAAGACACTAGAGAGGAGGTCCTGACATTGACTAAATATGAATTAAATGAAATTGTTAACACAGTCATGTCTGGGATAGAAGATCGATGGTCAAATATCGAAGTGCAATACAAAACTGTGCTTGAGGTAGTGCAGGTTGGTATCCAGGAACTAAAAGTACAAGTGAGCCCGATTCAGGTGAGTGTTGCTTAGGCGAGACAGACACAGACGAGTGCACAATCGCTAGAGATAGCTTTACCAATGATCGGGGATATTCGCCTTGTTCAAATCCCTGCACCGGCCATCAATGTAGACCCCAATGACGCAGTTAGTTTATAGGTTGTGGTAACATTAATATTAATTTGTATATTTTACCTGCAGGGAATATACACCTAATGCACTCTATGATCATATATGAACTTCAGTTCCGTGAGGCCTATGCTCACACAACTACTGTAGAATCAAAGCAGCAGGCCGCAGAAGCACAACAGAAACAACAAGTAGCGGAGGAATCCTATCGCGCAGCCGAAGCCTAGCTCACTGCGCTCGAAGAAAATATTCACCAAGTTTGCATTGAAGTACCAACATTCTTGACCACACCTGCCCCAAACGAAAAATTGGAATGACTAGCTGCCACATTGAAGGCTTCACGTGCTGAAGTCCAGGCGGTTTGTGATGAGTTTGAACATCAAATTAGCGATCTGCAAATGAAGTTGTAGCCTGAAACTCCACCTAAAGTCAGATCAAAGCGAGCTTCCGAAGTAAAGCAGACCACTGAGAGTATTGTTGCCGCAGTCAAGATGTGTGACAAGTTGTTAGACGAGGCTATAGGTGTCTAGACTTCGGTTCAGAATGACCTTGTGGTACAGCAGTTGTGCAATGAGCTGCACAAAAAGGAGCAACATTTTTCTGAGATCAGGACAATGACGCCTAACCTTGCTCTTACACAATGCCTCACCCACCTACAGGACAGTCGGATAATCCAAACTAAGATTAAGGACCTACTTCGCAAAGAGCAGTTGTTGGAGGCAAGAATGCAACCATGGGTCGAGGAGGCTCTCCAGCTATCACAGACTCTGGACAACACATTGAAGGCCATTCAAAAAATGCACAGAAGTATCGAGCTGGCCATTGAAGGGCCAACCACTGAGAAATTGGTTCTTCAAGTGCAGGGTGTTGCTGCGTAGAGCCTAGAATTGGTGTTCCCTCTCAAATCTTATGTCTGTGTGCTCCAAGCCAAGATGAAGGAACAGACACCACAATGAATCGGGTCGAGTCACATGTTTGTGTTGGGGACTTGTTGGAGTGGGGTCCCCTCGGGTACACTTTTTGATGTCTTTTTGTATAAGTTTTGGGGTGGGTCAAAGTCCATCTTTTATGTAAAAGGGTTTTAAGGTTAAATTGTGGGCCTCAAACCATGGTTTGAGACAATAGTATCTGCGTGCTAAATTGGATATAAATAGATAGATCGAGTCTAAGGAAGGATAAAATCAATCATTCATGTTTTGGATCTAAGTGTATGTGTCTATGATACTTTTGTAAGGGTTTGAGTCTGGTTTGGGTAGAAAGGCTCTTGATGGTTGTGCGCACAAAGACCTAGTCTTGGTTGTGTGTGGTCTGCGTTGGTTGTGTGCATGGAAGGGAAAAGTGAAAGGAAAAGTTTGATGTATTGAATTACTTTGAATTAATACAAAGACTGATTTTGGTTGAAGCATTGTCACTTATCTATCTGAGTTACTTGTTTATTGTTCTGTCTTAAGATCACTGTACTTCTGTTATATCTGCGTGAATACATTTTTTATTTATGCATGAATTTATATCGATGGTTTAATAATTGGATGAATCTACTTAATTGATTACACATTATATAGATCTGGATCTGGTTCTGTTATGATATATCTGCAATGAAGTGATCTACGATTTTTTTATGTGATTTGATAAGCATTATTCTATAACTGCGCATATATGTTAAGATTTGTATGAGTATGCAATCAATATCTTTAGGGCCACTACATTATTTTCTTCCTCAGGGTGCGAAAACCTAGTTCCAGCACCCCCCATACTACTTCGGTGAGACTTTGATCTGCGCAAGGAGGTCATTGCCGAAAGGGCCAATAGTTGGAGGGTTTGTTGGTTGCACGATAAAATCTAAACCGGGGTCAGGAGCCCTCAACCCAACACTTTCCTTAACTAATGGTTCTGGAATCTGAGCTTGGGTGCACCACATACAAATCAAAAAGATAAGATCTTGTTGCCCAGAAAAACTAATGGTGGTCAGGCATCCCACAGAAAGACCTCCATTGTCTTGAATATGACTTATTGACCAATAATAACCACTAAGAATGTGTTTCCCTACCTTCAAAAACAAATAATAGATGCTCCAAAATATTATGTTTTAAGAGGTGTAAAGGAGAGGGGGATTAGCTAGTGTGGGATCACCTACACCAAAACTAATCACGAGAAGAAAGGGGTCCTGAAACTCTCAGAGCTCCAGCTCAAAGAAAAGAGAGATAGTCCATTCCAGATAGATGACGAGAAAATGAATTTATCTCTTTATCTATAGATTCCTCATGGGGGCCTCTCTTCCTAATTTAATGTGAGGGTTTACAAGTGTAGCCCCCAATTCTGGATTTTTTCTCCAGCTACCCCAAATGTACCCATTGTTTCCCCAAAACATTGGATACTATGTTTTCCCCTTTATTAATGACTATAGCCCATGGGGTTGGATAGGCTACTTCGTCCTAGCTTGGGCACTTAGTCAATAGGGAAATTTTTAAATTATGGTAGGAAAAGGGTCTAACCTCTATTTCCTTGACACCTCTGTACTTAGAGAAGTGGGAAGGCTTGGCCCGATAGATATGTGTGAACATGGAATTGACATTGTTGTAAAATTAATCATGAGTCATGTGTTGCAATGGAAAATTAATCATTAGTAGATACTTTCATCACACCATGCTCTAAATGTTGTATACATAAGTGGAAAGCATGGACCTTATTGTCTTTGGCATATAGTCAAGTGTGTTTGAAGCCTTTCAGATCTTTGTTCATGAATTCTTAAGAAGATATGTGGAAATTGTTATTTAGTATCTTCGTAGTTGCAGTGACACCATATGGATTATCAACAAGTATGGAACTTGTTTGTCTAATTAATTTGGTCTTTATCCGCATATTAAGGACAACTTTGGCAAGTTCCTTTCTTTATGGGGAAACCATTGTGAAAGAGAGTCTTCTCATATTTATGCCAATTTGTGGGACAAGAACACAGGAAAGTAGTTGGCATGGAAAGCTCTTGTCATTCTAAAACACTTCAATAAATTGATTGATTATACCGCAATATATTGATGATTCCCAAAGAATGTTTGTTCAATCTAAGTAAATAATCTGGATATTCTTGACTCCATTTGAAAGGATTGGAAAAGCTCTCATGAGATACCATTTATGGGCACTATTGAACCAAGGAATTCTATGACAAGATCCAACAACTCATTCACTAGAAAATAATCTCAACGGGGGGTGGAATGTTTGAAACCATGAGTCAAGATGGCCCTAGAAGTGTCATGATATTGGAAATCCCATTCGTATTTTAAAACTGAAGTACTTAGATTGTTGGTTCTTCACAATATTTTGGTGATAAAGGATCAATTACATTTCATTTGTCTAACGAGTAGTTATCGCATGGCATGTTGCAACTTTGAATATATATTTCAAGGCCATTAATATTAATCTTTGTTCTAATATTTTTTTTTGTTTGTTTGTTGTGTTCATTGGAATAATGCTCTATTTGGGGACAAATTGATGGTTTGAGAAGCATGTATAACTATGGGAGGTTATCTGTCTAACAATCCCTTCCTATTTATAGAAGTGACATAGTTGGGAAACGTTTCATGAGATGAAAACTTTGTTCAATTTGGAAGAAATTTATGTATTTACTATTTAGATCAAGTTTAACTATGTAATTGTTGTCCAACATTGCCATTTTTAGGTAAGATGTGGGTAGTCTTTAAGTTGGGGTCGAGTGTTATTGTTATTTTATTTTGTAGGCAAGCAACTCTTATTTGACTACCTTTTGGCTCCTGGATGTAAAAACTCTAATTCTTAATGCAATATCTGTGCATTTGCCCCTAAAATATTATTTTTTAATTGAATTTCCCCTATTTATATATATTTAACAACGAATGTTATGGTATTAATTACCTCATTCAAGGGTTTGATAAAAACGGTATTTATTCATGATCCTTTTTATTTTCTTCACTTTCGTGTTATATTTTATCATCATTTGAAGTGATAAACAATTTTCAACTTGCTGGAAATTAAAAAAATAAAATCTACATAAAAATAAAATTAGGTTTTGACCCTATGGGGATTTGACCCATATTGTAGAGTAATCAATTGTATTATCATTAGTTTTACTCATCTACTCTCAATGATGGGTGTTAACACTGGAAAATCGTACAACAGAAGATGACATTAATCAATGTCAAGCCAAAGGATTTACAGGGCAGGAAGACATTATGTAATCAAGAAAGTATTTAAAATCTCTAAGGTTTTGAGAAAATCAATTTGAACTAGTCATAAAATGATATTTGCGTGCATTATCCTTCGAGAAGAGTGCCCTTTGCGCGCCTTTTTGTTCGATAAGCACACATTCCTAAAAGTGGCAAAATTTCACTTTCCGAGACCACACAAAGCAAAAGACAATTACTCCTTATATGAAGCCGCCTAAGGACAGCCACTAGTGCCTCCTTAGACACTATGTGAGCACACAAAGGAATATTTGAAGCACACAATGGAATCATACCTCTCCCTTGGTTCACCATCCACCATGTACCAAGGGAGGGAAGGAGGATTTGATATCCCTTATATAAAGCCACCGTGAGATGAAGAATGGGTGATCACATTGTTATGCTGGCCATAATTACCCAAGCAATACCAGCAGTGTGTGACCCGGAGCTGGAGATAGAGGGGACTCGATTGTTGGCCATCCAACAATATTAGTCCACCAGAGTAGAGACAGAGGGAGCTTGCACCAAGGTGAGCTTGGAAAACAACATCCTTGCATCGGTACCTAGAACCATTGTCTAGGGGCCCTTTGGCAAGTGGGTAAAATTTCTTCTTTGTATCAAATGTTTAATAAGAAGGGGCCTAGAGCCACTATTTGCACTATTATCGTTTGACTCTCTTCAATAGCTTCTGTATATTTGTGTTTTATTTTTAGTTTAATTTGAATATACATTTGCATGCTTTTCCTCCAGATTGTATGCTTTTGAATTCCACCACCTTCTCCCTGTTACCTAGAGTTTAAAGGGTCGAACCACACCCTTTAAACTGGTGCGATTTTGTACACTTGTGCACCAAATCCACCACAATAGGATTGGCGACTCCACTAAATTTTTACAGGTTTATGTGGTTGTGCCTTATTTGTAGGAGACCTTTGTCTATGCTGGAGAGTGGAGCTGATAGTCCTCTGATCTATCTTGTAGTCCCTAGATTCACTTTGAGTGACAGACTGAATAAGATTAAATCCCAATTTTTTTTTACTTGTAGGACATTGCGCGCATTTTTTCCTCACAAACGCATAGGGCACACATTCAGGGTTGACTTGCACACAGGAAAGTGCACCTGTCAGGGCTTTTTGTGCGCAATTTACAGAATGAGATTTTTCTCCCAAAATTCTACATTTTTCTGCTTTTAAGGTGCTAGGAAGCCCCTAATGTATCATCCAACACTTGTGTTGATACCCCACAGCTTGTGAGAACTCACTTTTAGCTGCCTTCTGTAGGCTTAGAGTTTGTTTTGCTTCAAGTTGGTTTTTTCAAAAATCTTCACATAGTTTAAGTAGGGGGGAAAATTAACCATTGCATTCCGAACAATTTATGTTTTGAAAATTCTGGTATTCACACTTAGATAACTAGTCCAAGTAAGTGGCCCAAGACCACGCATGCATATCTAGTTTTATTCTTTCTAGTGTAGAAGTTGTTTAGTTTAGTTCAATTTTTTCATTAGGAATTGCGGGACTAGGATCGAATTGTCGATTAGAGTAAGTAATCTCTACTACCTTTTCACCCTCCGGTGATCCTAGGTAAGCATATGAATGCTCTATATTCACAATACGCCATCTCCATTTAGTTAGTCACATAGATTAACTAGGAAAATTTGAAAGCGGCCCATTATCCGCACATGTTTTCCATTTGAGCCAGGAACAATATAACATAGTTTAAATAGGGGTTTTTTGTAAAGGATCACTGATATCCACACGTTCAAAATATGTGCTTGTTCACCGTACACTCACACACACTCGCCCAGTAAGCAAAGAAAGACACCTAAAACTAACTTAACCAAACTCACTAAATTCTCCCCACAGGGGCCACAAGAGAATTTATAGTTTAAGTTAGGATCAAGGGGGTAGGCATCCAATAAGCCACCTTGATCATAATTCATATTGAAACATAGAATTTGTGTATTTAGGGAGCTTCAAATCCACCTATCATCCCACGGCAAAGAAAACCCGAGCGCGACAGAGACCTGATTCAGAGGAGGTTATGCTTAGGCGTAGTGTGTGTGGTGTTAGTTGGGGCTACCTGACCCGGCTGATACTCGGTACTGTTATCTGACAACCAAGAAGCCCAAGACTCGAATGCTTACGTGGGATGGTGGTTCTTAGTGGCCAAAAACTAGGGCATCCTTTACCCTATAGGTGACGGTGCAGGCAAGCGCCAGACCCTCTACCCTTACCTTGGTGGATTCTCTTCAGCTGACTGGGGGCGTCGCCAGCTCTTACGGGACGTTGTGCCAGCACTCGAAAGAAATCTTCTCAAGGCTGAGTTACTTTTGAGTGTGTGAGGACGCAATAGGTCTTCCAGGATTTTGAGTATTATACGCAAACAAACAAAAACCACTTTTTTCTTGATTAGTCACATAGATTAATTTAAAGGGAAGATTTATTTTATTTTAGCTTTGTTTTATGTATGTGGCCATAATTTTTCTTTGATCATAGACTCTATCCTCTCAAATTTTTCCAAAACCTAACCATGTCGACACCCGAACAGTCCCAATGGAACCTCGTCGATCCAGGCGTCTTTTGGACCTCCCCCCATTACCGGGAGGGGTTCTAGGTCTTTCACCATTTAGGCGTCAAATACGGAACACTGCCACCATCATTGGTTCATCCTTCATTGGAGCAACCATAGTTGGGAACCCTAGTCGGTCTCCCAACACCACACCACACACCACTCCCCCCTCGACCCCTAGGGGGAAATGGAGTGTGTCCCATTCAGCAAGCTAGCTGAATACGCAGTAGGGTATGTCACAAACTAACCCTCATTCTAATTAGAACTTTGTGTCTTCACACATTTCAATGGCATAAAACTCCCAGTCACCTTTCTTAGCTTCGTTAAATCTACCTGATTCAACCAAGCTAACGAATGACCCCATTTCACACGATCCATCATGGCCTCCCATGCCCACGAACCTCCCTTTGGATATACCAAAATTCGAATGCAATCAAGCGGAAGACCCGGGTAATCATGTAATGTCCTTTCACCTATGGTGCTCATCGAATAGTATCATCGACGACACTATTCGATTGAGGCTATTTCAACGCACTCTTATAGGAGTAGCTGCGAAGTGGTACGTGGAGAAACCTCCTGCTTCACATCGAACCTTTAGTGCCCTTGCTACTGCGTTCCTCACATATTTTGAGTTACCCATTCACCATGATTCAAGAATGGAATTACTGACTCATTTTAAACAAACCCCCACCATCCATATCTTGAACCATCTTCATGAATGGAGGTGGTGTCGTAGTTTATGTAAAGCTAAACTCGATAATCGGGTCCTCTTATATTTATTCTTGAAAACTCTGATGGCAGATATTTCAAAGGATGTGGCGCAGCAAAACCCCACATCCGAAGAGGATGAAATCAGTGAAGCCCGAAAGCTTGAGCTGATTTATACGCAGTCAGGATATATTTACAACATCCTGCCTAATGCCCCGCGCCTGCAAACTTATCAAGAATTTCCAGGCATGTCGAACTCTACAGCCGGACTAATTGGGTCAATGACCCAAGGTTACCTAGGCAACAACAGTCAAAACCCTAGTTACACATATAGTTCTACTCAAAACATGTCTCAAGACGGATTTCAAAGTCATCATATGCCTCAGCAAAATTTTACTAATAGGGTGCAAGCGTATCACCAGGGAGGACCCTATCCTCTGGTTGAGGGGACCCAGTACGCAGAAAGAAACATTGACAGAAAAACTCCCCTCCAACAGCCAGGTGCAAACCCAAGACAATGTTATGCTCAGTCCCCAGCACACGACCCACCTACACAAACCAACATGCAGGTGAACTTTGTGCAGCCGTCCCAAAACCAACCATGCCAGTATAACTAGGAGAACTATCCTCCTAACATGGTAAAGAAAAAATCCAAAAATAAGCAAAAAGGGAACCCTAGACAGGGGGCAGAAACCAGCAGCGCCCACCGCGATCCCAAGACGAAGGTAACTCCAAACAGAATCAGAACCAGGAGCCAAGCAATGCCCAATGGTAGAGAAAAAGGCCACCTCTTCGATCAAACCATTCATGTTCGATATGTGGAGAGTACGGGCACTATACTCACCACTATACTGATCTCCCTAAGCTAAAAAAGCTACAGAGTAATCGAGGACAAGGACGATCTTCCCAGCAACTCGCTGTGATGCAAGAGCCTTTCCCCCACCAAGGGACAGTCAGCACTAAACAAAAAAACCCAGATGATTCCGGGAACAGCAGCCATGAAATATACATGACTGGGGAAGAGATGTTTTTCCAAACACGGAATCACAACTACGACACCCCACCAGACACCAATATGTTAGGGGCAAGTACCAGTGTGTCGATTGCATCTTTGACCATTTAAAAGATGCCTATAGAACCATTGCCAAAGATGGAAAAGGGACCCAATAGGCGAGCATGAAACTACTCCAAAGCGGCCCATAATTATAGCATTGTGGATGATTTAGCTCAATCTCCTGCTGCTATGTCGGCTCTGTAAGTACTGCAATAATTCTCAGAACAACGGAAATCCCTTCTTTCCACATTAGGTGCTATCGACCCTGCCAATACGCGCTTGATGGCTTTTGACTTAAAAAAAGCCACCCCCGGCTTCCTTCCATGGTTGCCTTCCAGATACCAGTATCGGTACATAATATCACTATTCACCGATGTGTTATAGACGAGGGTGCATCGACATGCATCATGCCAAAATAAATTTGGCAGAAGTTGGGTTCTCCCGAACTAAAACCCTCGATCATAACGCTTCGAGCGTGCAACGGTCTTCCCTCAACCCCCGTCGGCCTCTACCAAAATGTCTCAATCTGCTTAGCCAAAAAGATGTCCCACATACACATTGAATTCTTGGACACTCACTTGGATTACAATATACTCCTCGAGCGGAGTTATATGTATGCCATGTCTTCCATAGCCTCCTCTGTCTTCCACATTATGATGTTCCCCCATGAGGACCGCATAATTACTGAAGACTAGCTGACACACAGCAAGAAGCATCCTCTAACCAACACGGATGTAATTCTACCCTATGTAGATACCACCTTGGATGGTATTTCACGGCACCAATAATATGGCCCTGGCCAATTCAAATCGTCGTTCGTTCTAGGTTCATTCCTAGGAGATCCTCCCATTATCCCTGAGGCATCATCCGACGTCACAAGGGCCCCGGTATGCATGATATCCACATCAAGCACCAAGTTTAGTCAGGACATAGACTCAAGCAGTAACGACACCGAGGCATCGGCCATGGTAGCCTATCTAGCCTACGCCGCCTCCCAAACCCCTTTCCTCTACCCCCCAGCTGGCTTCGTCTCCCAGCAGGTTTTGGCAACACTGGTATTACCCAACATATCATTGGAATTCCCAGTTTGGTACCTCGTTCCTCCTTTCGGAATAGGAGCCACCCACATTACTGCCATAGGGTTAAAGCCCCTTAGTCCCGAGGAGCCCTCACCCATCCAAGAAAGGGTCGAGACCAGCCCCACAAGGGAAGTTCCCATTGCGAAACCGGTGATCATGGCCAAGAAAACTGAGAAGAGAGGAAAGAAGATGTGACCCCCTCCATTCAACGGGAATCACCAATCTGCACAATATGTGACATAATAGGCCATCCTACCCATATATGTCTGTAGTTGGATGAATTAAAACCACTCCTTGGCCCCGAAATAAACATCTCGATGCCACGTTCCCATAAAAAGGAACCTACCACCAAAGGTAAAGGAAAAGCACTGCGTACCAATCACACATGCGCTCTCCATAGCAACTATGGGTACTACACCCACCGTTTTCCAGAGATCCCGCGATATAGGGATGCATTACATGCGATTGAGCGATCCTATCAAGAGAATCCCTCCATCCAATCTGTCGGCGATGAGCTTCGCACCATCCTATATTTACAAGAGGAACGTAGGGTTGTATAAATACCCCCAGTCATGCCCATTATACGTTGCACACTATGCAATGAACGTGGCAACTTTCTCGAAGAGTGCGTAGCCCTGGAGCTCATCCACAGATGGTATCCAATTGAAAGGGTCTACTACGTGGGACTACGAGCAGCGCAATTCACATGCCTGTTATGCACCGACAATCACCTTTTGGAGAATTGTCACTACATACCTCGATTCCGACTAGCCCTTGCTAGCCTTCGCTCAACCATACTCTGCCTTTCCCAAGAAGATGACATGGATGCAGAGTCCACAGGCAGCTCCATGACCCAAGAGGATGTGATGAGCGGGTCCATCATGTTCTTGACAGCTGAAAAAGGACCCACCAGGGAACCCCTAGTTACCCCCAACCACTCTTTGTAGGGACGACCAGCATATACATTATGTAAAAATACAGACCATGCAGTCGTCCACTGCCCTGATTTAGCAGCCTTCTCGCACTAGTTCCCCATCAGACCTCAAAATAAACTCGACAGTACCTTCATATCAAGGATATTTTGCCTGATATGTAAGGGTAATCATTATGAGTGACATTGTTCTTATACCTCGCAAATTCGTCCCACCATCGATATGATTAATTCCATAGAGAAGAGACAGGACAAACTCCAAGAATGGCATAAAAATTACATCACCGAGTCATTTTCCCCACCCCCATAATGGTGTATCAAGCAAGATAAGACAACACACCAACAAAGTATAACCTCAGCCAAGCCTAGGATAACATGTGGCCTATGTGAACTGAACGATCATCGAGTCAAATAATGCAGAGAAATGAAACCCCTTGCAAACAGTCTCCGCATAGTCTCTTCTCTCCCTCAAAAACTTCTCTCCAACCAAGAGAAGATCGCGTGCACTTATTATCGAATTTTTTCACACTTTCACCATACGTTTAAGTGTGTACATCTCCCCAAGCTAATAGTGGCACGAGCCGCGTTGAGTCTACACCCCACAAAATAGGTAGACGCACCTAAGCCAACAATACAAAAATGGAAGTAGAAGACAACCTCTTCTATGACCGACCTTTTCCATGCATCCACATCAGGGACAACGAGTAGCATAGAATCCCACACTATCTACTCCGTTGGCTCCATGACACCATGCACCATCTGCACCGGCCAAATTCACACGCCAGAGTCATTCCCAGTAATGGAAACATTCAGGCACCTTTGTGGCAAGCGTAATTTCCACCTACCAGAAATCGACTATCCTAGCAGGGAACCCAACCTTACGCTCATACAGAATCCCATTACAGAGATTCTTCCCCCACCAAATGTCGATGACACAATTCACCATATACGATTTGTATCAGCTCATATTGGTGATAGGATTACTGCCTCCCCCCCCCCCCCCCCGTCCTAGGATTTCCACTATATCCCTGTCACAAAAAACCAAGGTACCTTGCACTTTTGCATTGATTTCCACAAAAGCCAAAATTTTCATGTTGCCATCAAACTCCTCAACGACACCCAACCTCTAGAGCAGTGCCTAGTACAACTAGATCTTGTCGATGAAAATTGATGACAATCGCTGTAGCACAACGAGGCCCACAAGAAACGAGTAAAAGCATAATTTGACTGCCACATCAACCCTCGCTCATTCACCGAGGGAGAATTAGTCCTCCGCTATGATGTTGCAAAAGAGGCCTTAGGGCCAGGAAAGTTCGAAACCATGTGGAACAGACCCTACATCATTAAACACTACCTCCAACAAGGGGCATACATCTTGATGGAACCGAATGAGACTTGCCCCACTAACCCCGTCAACGACCTTTACCTCAAGAAATTATACCCATAAGGGCCCTGATGGCCCTTCCCCTAGAGTAAGAATACGTAGAAACCTAACCACTTAAAAATTTTGACCCAAAGACTTATTTAAAATTGCTCAAAGTATCATCATGGATCACCAAAACGAACCTTATTTTGGATTTGCTGATGGAGAATCAAGATGGTCTCAAAATTTAGCTGCAACCGCCTAGGTCATTTACCGCTCTGACCAATCACCATTGTGGTCAAATGGTGTCTGTATCGTTTCAGCAACAAACAATCAGGCAGAATATGACACCATCATCAGACTTATGTGCGATGCCCTCCATCGGGGCATTCGCCATATACATATCTACCTCCATTCCCAGTTAGTAGTATCACAGCTAAACCAAACATTTGAGACAAGAGATACACTTCTGTTTAGAAAATATTTGTGTGCCAAAATATTAAGCAAACAGTTTGACTATATCACATTTTCACATGTACCAAGGAGTCAAAACCAAACAGCTGATCGCATAGCTAAAAATATCCTAAACTTGAATGCATCTCGAATAAACCATCATACATAAAACAAAAAATATAGATATCCATCAGCATGACAAAATACATAAACCAAAACAGGTGATACATCATGTAGAGCCCCAAAAAATATCTCTCATATATATATATATATATATATATATATATATATATATATATATATATATATATATATATATATGTATGTATGTATGTATGTATGTATGTATGTATGTATGTATGTATGTATATCCGAGTACAAAAAATAGTGTCGCCGGCCCAATAGCTAGCCCAAAGATGCAAGAGTCATCAAAAATAAGGGAAGAATCTTCATAACGGGTGCTTTCCCTCTGTAAAAAACTACTCTAGGGGTGTGCCCCCTCAAGTGGGGTACCTGGACCCACCACTGCACCCGGTACCACCACCAGAGCTATTGTTGCCACTGCAATCACCGCCCAATGTAGAGTGGGTTGATAATCCCTCTTGCGGGCCATCACTGTCTTTAACTAGACCTCCTCGAAGTCATCCATGAAACCTCGAGCACGCATACCCTGGGTCAAGTGATAAACTCGACCTCGAAAGTCCTCAAGAACAGTCACCTGAGCTGCTAGTACTGCAATGCGCACCTTTGCCGCATCAGCACGAGCTCGCTCGGTCGCAACCTCTATAACAGCCGAGCTGCTACCCTCACCTTAGGGCCCAACACTATCTCCGCTAGATCCATTAGCACCACCGCCTGGTCCACCTGCATCACCTCCTCCCTGACCACCTCGAGGTCGTCGCAGAGGATCATGGCCCACTAGTCGGGCCACGGGGCGACCCACCTTGCCAGCATCTGGAAGGGTAACCAAAACAATTTCAGTGTCACTAACAAAACACATAAGTACATACATACTCAAATAAATGCAGAAAAAACATATAAACCATACCTACAGGTACCCAAACGTAACCAAAAGGGAGACCCATGCCTAGGTCACCCTGGAAGTCCATCCCCACATACGGGTATGGCAAGAACATCTATGGGTTGTCCTCAAAGCAAGCCTCTATCGTGGAATTCCAATAGCGCCCCACCATGCCACCACTGCCCTGTGGCATCACTAGAGCCCACCTCCTCATACGTGGCTCCCAAGGCCCCCTAATAGGCACCGCCACCACTGGCCTCAGCACCACCACCCTCTCGTACATGATGCTGCATAGGATATTGGCATATGCGAATGACTTCAATCCACGTTGGACCTTGTTCAATTGCGACACCATACCGTAAAAAAAAATTGGGCAAATTCAAAGAAATGCCCAGACCTCAACCAGCGTGAAACTCCAACCTGCGGGCCAGACGCCTAATGCAGAGAAAATGACCCCGAAAATCATACGATCATCGCCAGAGCACACCGCTCTGCTACATCTGTAACTAACACAATGTTGATGAAACCCTCCGTAAGAGGCGCCCCACCACAATGACGTCTGCTAAACCTCTCCAGATCCACTCGCCCAACAGAGAGTGGATATCTCGGGGCCTCCCCTTGAGGCAGCAACCCGGTCACAAAGTAGATAACCGTCTCGGGATGGATGATCAGGTTCGTACCCCGCAACATGAACATGTTGTGCCTCCTATGCCAGTGTTGAATAATGTATCGTAGTAATCGGTCCTACGATCGAAGAAAATCATTTTCAGCAAACTTCAGAAGGCCCCATGCGACCAACTGACGTCGCACCCCAGCATCAGTAGCTAGAGCGATCCGGATTTCAGGCCAGTCCCTCTCCCTCCACAATAACCTATCATCAACATATGTACCCATCAGTATAGAGAAAAACCCAAAAAATAGACAAAAAACCAAAAAAATTTGTCACCTCGGCTTTGCGCGCTTATCCCTCAGACAGATGCGTGCTAAGTGCACCTGTATTTTTCACAGGTGTGCCTTGGCGCGTTAAAATTAGGGAACGAAGCACCCTCACGCGCTTGTCCCTCATAATTGCGCGCAAAGAAGGCGCGTTTTTTCTCAGATCACCCACGCAATCTAGGGAAAAATTCACCTAGAGTCCATACAAACCCAATTTGTACGGCCCCTGGCACCATTCAACTGTAAAAATTAAAATGCAGGATGTCATGGAAGTTACCTCGGCATAGTATTTCTAGTCCCTGGTACACCGGCTGACCACAATGGCAAGAAAGGCTACGCAAACACCTTTGAACTCTCAAACCTCAATAAGTACAAATGACTTGAATAAGGGCCATATTCATCTATTTATCACCCTTTTCAAAAACTTCGGAGGGCCATAGCGAGAGATCAGAAGGCCCACTATGCAAACCGTAAGTTGCACCATCATCAGCACTCCATGATGAACAGAAGCAATGCCACACATTTGCTTTCCAAAAAAAATAATTTTCAGTGCTGGAAGGTATGCCCTCTCTTATCTTCCTTTTTAAAGCTCATGCTTTTCAATAATATTTGATGAAAAGAAGATGCTTTCACTTGAGGTAGTTGTTTTTGCAGGAACGAACCCGCAAACCATTCACAACACCATCTACTGAAAGTTCCAGAGCAGGTATCATTCTACCCCAGCATGATAAAGTCCCTGAAAACTTTTCATATACTAACATGATTTCTCCATCAGAAATAAACCATAGAGTCCTCATACCCGACCATGTTTATCATCACCTCACCCTGCACATGATAAACATCCGCGTTGGTCAGTAGAGCCTCCCCTCCATGACGCTTGTCACCCAAAGCAGACCATATTTCACAGCAAAAGTGACGCCATGGCCATACCACTTCAGTCCAGGAAGCACCTCATGCCCATCCATCTATCATGCATAAGGTTAAGTTTATCATGGAAGCTTGAACTGATTTATACGTAGTCAGGATATATTTACAACATCCTGCCTAATGCCTTGTGCCTGCAAACTTATCAAGAATTTCCAGGCATGTCGAACTCTACTGACGGACTAATTGGGTCAATGACCCAAGGTTACCTAGGCAGCAGCAGTCAAAACCCTAGTTACACATATAGTTCTACTCATAACATGTCTCAACCCGGATTTCAAAGTCATCATATGCCTCAGCAAAATTTGACTAATAGGGTGCAAGTGTATCACCAGGGAGGACCCTATCCTCCGGCTGAGGGGACCCAGTACGCAGAAAGAAACATTGACGGAAGAGCTCCCCTCCAACGGCTAGGTGAAAACCCGAGACAATGTTATGCTCAGTCCCTAGCACACGACCAACCTGCGTAAACCAACGCGCAGGTGAAATTTGTGCAGCCATCCCAAAACCAACCATGCCAGTATAACTAGGAGAACTATCCTCCTAACATGGTAAAAAAAAAATCCAAAAACAAGAAAAAAGGGAACCCTAGACAGGGGGGCAGCAACCAGCAGCACCCACCGCGATCCCAGGCCAAAGGTAACTCCAAATAGAATCAGAACCAGGACCTAAGCAATGCCCAACGGTAGAGAAAAAGGCCACCTCTTCGAACAAACCATTTATGTTTGATATGTGGAGAGTACGGGCACTATACTCACCACTATCTCGATCTCCCTGAGCTAAAAAAGCTACAAAGTAATCGAGGACAAGGACGATCTTCCTAGCAACCCGCTGTGATGCAAGAGCCTTTCCCCCACCAAGGGATGATCAGCACTCAACAGCAAAACCCAGACGATTCCGGGAACAGCAGCCATGAAATATACATGACTGGGGAAGAGATTTTTTCCCAAACATGGAATCACAACTACAACACCCCACCAGACACCAATATGTCAAGGGCAAGTACTGTGTGCCGACTTCACCTTTGACCATTTCAAAGATGCCTATAGAACCACTGCCAAAGATGGAAAAGGGACCCAATAGGCGAGCATGAAACTACTCCAAAGCGGCCCATAATTATAGCATCGTGGACGATTTAGCTCAATCTCCTGCTGCTATGTTGGCTCTGGAAGTACTGCAGTAATTCCCAAAACAATGGAAAGCCCTTCTTTCCATGTTAGGCGTTATCGATGCTGTCGATATGCACCTGATGGCTTTTGACTTAGACAAAGCCACCCCCCAGCTTCCTTCCATGGTTGCCTTCCAGATACCAGTATCGATACAAAATATCACTATTCACCAATGTTTCATAGATGAGGGTGCATCGACATGCATCATGCCAAAAGATGTTTGGTAGAAGTTGGGTTCTCCCGAACTAAAACCCTCGATCATAACGCTTCGAGCGTGCGACGGTCGTCCCTTAACCCCCGTCGGCCTCTACCAAAATTTCTCAGTCTGCTTAGCCAGAAAGACATCCCACATAGATATTGAATTCTTGGACGCTCACTTGGATTACAATATACTCCTCGGGCAGAGTTATATGTACGCCATGTCCGTCATAGCCTCCTTCGTCTTCCGCATTATGATGTTCCCCCACGAGGACCGCATAATTACTTTAGACTAGCTGACACACAGCGAGAAGCATCCTCTAACCAACACGGATGTAATTCTACCCTATGTAGACACCACCTTGGATGGTCTTTCACGGTACCAAGAATATGGCCCTGGCCAATTCAAATCGTGATCCGTTCTAGGGTCATTCCTAGGAGATCCTCCCATTATCCCTGAGGCATCATCCGATGTCACTAGGGCCCCGGTATGCATGATATCCACATCAAGCACCGAGGTTAGTCAGGACACAGACTCAAGCAGTAACGACATCAAGGCATCGGCCACGGCAGCCTATCTAGCCTATGCCTCCTCCCAAACCCATTTCCTCTACCCCCCAGGTAGCTTCGTCTCCCAGCAGGTTTTGGCAACACTGGTATTACCCAACATATCATTGGCATTCCCAGTTTGGTACCTCGTTCCTCCTTCCGGAATAGGAGGCACCCACATTACTTCCACAAGGTTAAAGCCCCTTAGTCCCAAGGAGCCCCCACCCATCCAAGAAATGGTCGAGACCAGCCCCACAAGGGAAGTTCCCATTGCGAAACCGGTGATCACGGCCAAGAAAAATGATAAGAGAGGAAAGAAGATGTGACCCCCTCCATTCAACGAGAATCACCAGTCTGCACCATATGTGACGTAATATGCCATCCTACCCATATATTTCTGTAGCTGGATGAATTAAAACCACTCCTTGGCCCCGAAATAGACATCTCAACGCCACATTCCCGTAAAAAGGAACCTACCACCAAAGGTAAAGGCAAAGCACTGCATACCAATCACACATGCGCTCTCTGTAGCAACTATGGGCACTACACCCACCGTTGTCTAGAGATCCCGCGATATAGGGATGCATTACATGTGATTGAGCGATCCTATCAAGAGAATCCCTCCATCCAATATGTCGGCGATGAGCCTCGCACCATCCTATATTTACAAGAGGAAAGTAGGGTTGTAGAAAGACCCTGAGTCATGCCCATTATACATTGCACACTATGTGATGAACGTGGCCACTTTCTCGAAGAGTGCACAGCCCTGGAGCTCATCAACATATGGTATCCAATTGAAAGGGTCTACTACGTGGGACTACGGGCAGCGCAATTCACATGCCTATTATGCGCTGACAATCACCTTTTCGAGAATTGTCACTACATACCTCGATTCTGGCTAGCCCTTGCTAGCCTTCGCTCAACCATAGTCCGCCTTTCCCAAGAAGATGACATGGATGCAGATTCCACAGGTAGCTCCATGACCCAAGAGGATGTGATGAGCGAGTCCATCATATTCTTGATAGCTAAAGAAGGACCCACCAGGGAACCTCTAGTTACCCCCAACCACTCTTTGTAGGGACGACCAGCATGTACGTTATGCAAAAATATATACCATGCAGTCGTCCATTACTCTGATTTAGCAGCCTTCTCGCACTAGTTCCCCATCAGACCTCAAACTAAACTCGACAGAACCTTCATATCAAGGATATTTTCCCTGATATGTCAGGGTAATCATTATGAGCGACATTTTGCTTATACCTCTCAAATTCGTCCCACCATCGACATGATTAATTCCATAGAGAAGAGACAGGACGAACTCCAGGAATGGCATAAAAAGTACATCACTAGGTCAATGTCCCCACCCCCGTAGTGGTGTATCAAGCAAGATAAGACAACACACCAACAAAGTATAACCTCGGCCAAGCCTAGGATAACATGCGGCCTATGTGAACTGAACGATCATCGAGTCAACTAATGCAGAATTGAAACCCCTTGCAAACAGTCTCCGCATAGTCTCTTCTCTCCCTCAAAAACTTCTCTCCAACCAAGAGAAGATCACGCGCACTTATTGTCAAATTTGTTCGCACTTTCACCACACGTTTAAGTGTGTACATCTCCCCAAGCTAAGAGTGGCACGAGCCGTGTTGAGTCTACACCCCACCAAAGAGGAAGACGCACCTAAGCCAACAATACGAAAATAGAAGCAGAAGACAACCTCTTCTACGACCAACCTTTTCCAGGCATCCACATCAAGGACAACGAGTAGCATAGAATCCCACACTATCTACTCTGTTTGCTCCATGACACCATGCACCATCTGCACCGGCCAAAGTCACACACCAAAGTCATTCCCACTAATGGAAACATTCAGGCACCTTTTTGGCAAGCGTAATTTCCACCTACCGGAAATCGACTATCCTAGCAGGGAACCCAACCTTGTGCTCATACAGAATCCCATTACAGAGATTCTTCCCCCACCAAATGCTGATGAAAAAATTCACCATATACGATTTGTATCAGCTCATATTGGTGATAGGATTACTGCCTCCCCCCTGTCCTAGGATTTCCACTATAACCCTGTCACAAAAAACCAAGGTACCTTGCACTTTTGCATTGATTTCCGCAAAATCCAAAATTTTCATGTCGCCATTGAACTCCTCAATGACACCCAGCCTCTAAAGCAGCGCCTAGTACAACTAGAGCTTGTCGATGAAAATCAATGACAATCACTGCAGCACAATGAGGCCCACAAGAAACAGGTAAAAGCATAATTTGACCGCCACATCACCCCTCTCTCATTCACCGAGGGAGAATTAGTCCTCTGCTATGATGTTGCAAAAGAGGCCTTAGGGCCAGGAAAGTTCCAAACCATGTGGAAAGGACCCTACATCATTAAACACTACCTCTGACGGGGGGCATACATCTTGACGGAATCGGACAGGACTTGCCTCACTAACCCCGTCAAAGGCCTTTACCTCAAGAAATTCTACCCATAAGGGCCCTGATGGCCCTTCCCCTAGAGTAATAATACGCAGAAACCTAACCACTCAAAATTTTTGACCCAAAGACTTATTTAAAATTGCTCAAAGTATCATCATGGATCACCAAAACGAACCCTATTTCGGATTTGCTGATGGAGCATCAAGATGGTCTCAAAATTTAGCCGTAGCCGCCTGGGTCATTTACCGCCCTAACTGATCACCACTGTGGTCAAATGGTGTTTGTATCCATTCAGCAACAATCAATCAGGCGGAATATGACGCCATCATCAGACTTATGTGCGTTGCCCTCCATCGGGGCATTCGCCATATACATATCTACCTCCATTCCCAGTTAGTAGTATCACGGCTAAACCAAACATTTGAGACAAGAGATACACTTTTGTTTATAAAATATTTGTGTGCCAAAAGATTAAGTAGACAGTTTGACTATATCACATTTTCACATGTACCAAGGAGTCAAAACCAAACAGTTGATCTTATAGCTAACAATATCCTAAGCTTGAATGCATCTCGAATAAACCATCATACATAAAACAAAAAATATAGATATCCATCAGCATAAAAAAATACATAAATCGAAATAGGTGATACATCATGTAGAGCCCCAAAAAATATCTCTCATATATATATCAAAAAATATGTATATCCGAGTACAAAAAATAGTGTTTCCGGCCCAATAGCCATCCCAAAGATACAAGAGTCGTCAAAAATAAGGGAATAATCTTCATAATGGGTGCTTTCCCTGTGTAAAAAACTACTCTAGGGGGGTGCCCCCTCAAGTGGGGCACCTGGACCCACCACTGCACCCAGTACCACCACCGGAGCTGCTGTTGCCACTGCAATCGCCGCCCAATGTAGAGTGGGTCGATAATCCCTCTCGCGGGCCATCGTTGTCTCTAACCAGACCTCCTCTAAGTCATCCATGAAACCTCGAGCAGGCATACCCTGGGTCAAGTGGTAAACTCGACCTCGGAAGTCCTCAAGAATAGTCACCTGAGCTGCCAGTACTACAACACGTGCCTTTTCCGCATCAGCACGGGCTCGCTCGGCCGCAACCTCTATAGTAGCCGAGCTGCTACCCTCACCTGAGGGCCCAACACCATCTCTGCTAGGTCCACCAGCACCACTGCCTGGTCCACCTGCATCACCTCCTCCCTGACCACCTCGAGGTCATCGTGGAGGATCATGGCCCACCAGTCGGGCCACGAGGCGACCCACCTCGCCAGCATCTAGACGGGTAACCAAAACAATGTCAGTGTCACTAACAAAACACGTAAGTACATACATACTCAAATAAATGTAGAAAAACATATAAACCATACCTACAGGTACCCAAACGTAACCAAAAGGGAGACCCATGTATAGGTCACCCTGGAAGTCCATCCCCGCATACGGGTATGGCAAGAACATCTATGGGTTGGCCTCGAACCAGGCCTCTGTCGTGGCATACCAATAGCGCCCCACCATGCCACCACCGCCCTGTGGCATCACCAGAGCCCACCTCCTCATACGTGGCTCCTATGGCCCCCCAATAGGCACCGCCACCACTGGCCTCAGCAGCACCACCCTCTCGTACATGATGCTACATAGGATATTGGCGTACGCAAATGACTTCGATCCACGTTGGACCTTGTTCAATTCCAACATCATACCGTAAAAAAAAAAAGTGGGAAAAGTCAAAGAAATGCCCAGACCTCAACCGGCGCGAAACTCCAACCTGCAAGCCAGATACCCGATGCGGAGCAAATGACCCCAAAAATCATATGATCATCACCAGATCATACCACTCTGCCACAGCGGTAACTAACACAATTTTGATGAAGCCCTCCGTAAGAGGCGCCCCACCATAATGACGTCTGCTAAATCTCTCCATATCCACTCGCCCAACAGAGAGTGGATATCTCAAGGCCTCCCCTTGAGGCATCAACCCGGTCACAAAGTAGATATCCGTCTCGGGATGGATGATCAGGTTCGTACCTCACAGCATGAACATGTTATGCCTCCTATGCTAGTTTTGAATAATGTATCGTAGTAATCGGTCCTACGATTGAAGAAAATCATTTTCAGCAAACTTTAGAAGGCCCCATGTGACCAACTGATGTCGCGTCCTAGCATCAGTAGCTAGAGCAGTCTGGATTTCAGGCCAGTCCCTCTCCCTCCACAATAACCTTTCATCAACATAGGTACCCATCAGTATAGAGAAAAACCAAAAAAATAGACAAAAAACCAAAAAAATTTGTCACCTCAGCCTTTGTGTGCCTATCCCTCAGACAAGCGCACACTAAGCACACCTATATTTTTCATAGGTGTGCCTTGGCGCATTAAAATTAGGGAACAGAGTGCCCTCGCGCTCCTGTCCCTCAGAATTGCGAAAAATAAGGTGCGCTTTTTCCCAGATCGCCCACGCAATCTAGGGAAAAATTCACCTAGAGTCCGTACAAACGCAATTTGTACGGCCCCTGGCACCATTAAACTTTAAAAATTAAAATGCAGGATGTCATGGAAGTTACCTCGGCATAGTATCGCTAGTCCCTAGTACACCGGCTGACCGCAGTGGCAAGAAAGGCTACGCAAACAACTTTGACCTCTCAAACCTCAATAAGTACAAATGACTTGAATAAGGGCCATATTCATCTATTTATCGCCCTTTTCAAAAACTTTGGAGGGCCACAACGAGAGATCAGAAGGCCCATTATGAAAACCGTAAGTTGCACCATCATCAGTACTCCATGATGAATGGAAGCGATGCCACACATTCGTTTTCCAGAAAAATTATCTTCCTTTTTAAATCTCATGCTTTTCAATAATATTTGATGAAAAGAAGATGCTTTCACTTGAGGTAGTTTTTTTTGCAGGAACAAACCCACAAACCATTCACAACACCATCTACTGAAATTTCCAGAGCAGGTATCATTCTACCCCAGCATGATAGAGTCCCTGAAAACTTTGCATATAATGACATCATTTCTCCATCAGAAATAAACTATAGAGTCCTCATACCCGACCATGTTTATCATCACCTCACCCTGCACATGATAAACTTCCGCGTTGGTCGGTAGAGCCTCCCCTCCATGACGCTCGTCACCCAAAGTAGACCATATTTCACAGCAAATGTGACGCCATGGCCATACCACTTTAGTCCGGGAAGCACCTCATGCCCATCCATCTATCATGCATAAGGTCAAGTTTACCATAAAAACTGCAACCCCCTTCCCGGACGTCCAATTTGTACAAGCAAATAAAATGCGCACCACCGCGCATCGCATTTGGCCTAGCATACCTCCACCAGCATAATCCCATCTATGAGATTTTTTCATCCGCTTCATCAACCCTGCACATGAGACCAACCAATGGGACCCCCACCCCTAGCAAAGCACCCTCCTCACACCATTAGTGAGCGAACACTTTCACATTTTGGGGTACTCGTCTCTGTGTTTTGTACAAACCAAACCCTATTATTTTATTCTTTTGGTAAGTGTACAAAGACCACAAACGATGCACTTCGTTCCTTCACCCTCGTATTTCATCTTTTCTGCCATGGCAACAGTCCTTGATCTCCCTTGGTCGGAGTATTTCACCCCCACATACGCACCATCACGACATTCATAGCCGGTTTACACTCGCCCTGGAAGTCCTACCGACCCCAGGGATTTTCCCCTCATAAATAACTATGACTGCCGCCAACCTGCTTAAGTATACTCCGACCTCGGGCCACTGAACCCCCATCATCATTTTTCAGTCACCTCTCACCAACATGCCTATGTTAAACCCATCACATCCCAGTCCCCGACCCCTTAGGTCGGAGACCCATAGTCCGGTTATGGCTTCCTTTTTTTTGACCTTGACACCTCTTTTCCAAAAAGGAAGTGGTACCTTAGATCAACCCTCCCCATGAAAAGGTGTATCCTCGGGTGGCACTGTGGGAGACATCATTGTGCACAAATGTCATCGATCCTCCTGAAATTCGACTACGAAAAAATTTTTAATGTCAATATGGTATCGTACTTTACAACCATTTCACTTTGATCAAATCTGTCGAAGACCCGTGCCTCAACAAGCATCTCTTTCAAACAATGCTTACACGGGAAGGTCCCAGCCAGTCATATGTGTACTTTGCACAGTTACATGCCATACCAAGTTTACACATATGGGTACCACATTCCACCTATCATCAAAGAAAAAATGCCCCTAAGGGCGTCAACAGTCGTCATCAACAACCGCCAACATCATTACCATAATAGTGACACAGACCGCACATGTATCTGTCAATTTTGTTTAACTAGCTATAGCATCACGAGCATGGGACATGTCCTCCTCATTGAAATTTTGTATATATGTTGTAAATTGTATTTGCTTACAAGGATCCCTTAGATGTTGTCATTCTTGGAACTGGTGTAGGGTGTTTTCAACTCCAAAAACTCCACGCAGGTCTCCCTCTCTCTCTACACACGATACAGAAAAGAAACTATAATGTATTTCGGCTATACAGTCCTTCCCAGACCTCACACATTAGGGGGCAACTGTTAACACTAGAAAATCGTACAGCAGAAGATGACATTAATCAATGTCAAGACAAAGGATTTACAGGGCAGGAAGACATTATGGAATCAGGAAAGTATTTAAAATCTTTAAGGTTTTGAGAAAATCAAATCTAAACTAGTCATAAAATTCTATTTGCGCGCATTATCCTTCGAGAAGTGCGCCTTCTACGCGCCTTTTTGTTCGATAAGCACACATTCCTGAAAGTGGAAAAATTTCGCTTTCCGGGACCACAAAAAGAAAAGGATAGTTTCTCCTTATATGAAGCCACCTCAGGACTGCCACCAACGCCTCCTTAGACACTATGTGAGTACACAAAGGAATATTTGGAGCACACAATGGAATCATACCTCTCCCTTGGGTCACCATCCACCATGTACCAAGGGAGGGAAGGAGGATTTGAAATCCGCTATATAAAGCCACCATGAGATGAAGAATGGGTGATCACATTGTTATGCTGGCCATAATTGCCCAAGCAATACCAGCAGTGTGTGACCCAGAGCTGGAGATAGAGGGGACTCGATTGTTGGCCATCCAACAATCTTAGTCCATAACAACAGAGAGAGAGGGAGCTTGCACCAAGGAGAGCTTTGAAAACAACATCCTTGCATCGGGACATAGAACCATTATCTAGGGGCCCTTTGGCAAGTGGGTAAAATTTCTTCTTCTATCAAACATTTGATAAGAAGGGGCCTAGAGCCCCTATTTTCACAATTATCGTTTGAATCTCTTTAATAGCTTCTGTATATTTGTGTTTTATTTTTAGTTTAATTTGAGTATACATTTGCATCTTTTTTCCTCTAGATTGTATGCTTTTTAACTCCACCACTTTCTTCCTGTTACCTAGAGTTTAAAGGGCCGAACCACACCCTTTAAACTGGTGTGTTTTCGTACACTTGTGCACCAAATCCACCACAACAATGGGATGTTTTTTGTTATTAGCTGTCCATTTACATAACTTCTCTACCCATAGATCCAACACTTTAAAGTGCCTCTACACTTGTGGGTGGACCCCAAGGGGTGGTTTAGCTTATTATTTTCCATGTATTCCTGCAATTCTCATATCTAGAAGTGCATAAAAACAAGTTACTTTAACATCTACAACCATTTACTAAATTCTATAGCAAGTTACTCACATCCCAATTTATAAAGGCTCCTATCACTCAACTTGGTGCTATTCTAGGAGTTATGTCTAGTATTTTGAGTGTCTTTATGCTTGCTGATTTGCATTTTTCTACAGTTGTATTTCATTTCCAGATTTCCTCTCCTGAAGACCTTGACAAGACCACTATTTTGGGTGGTACCAACTTATTTGGAAAATACCTACCCACTTATGATCCAAACCAATCCATTTGAAACTAGGCAACCCATAGAGCACCAAAATGCATAAAAACTAAAAACAAAATAACATAAAAAGGCACCCCTCTCTTAAATCCTAATCCTCAAATTTCTCAATCTCGAATTGGATATACAATCGCCAGAAAAATATCATAATGTATCAAACCAATGGAAGGCTTTAACTCTAGCCTTTCTCATAGTTTGGCAATACCTAGCATGGAAGTTGGGTTCAAGCCCACGGGTCAAAATTGGCATATATGCAATAGTTGGTTGTGGGGACAATTTCTTCCTTCCAGAAACACTTATTGTTCAAATTCCAAAGACACATCAATGTACACTTAATAGAAATGTTGATGTCAATTGAATGGAAATTTGGAGATAGGGATGGGTCTAAGCATAGGATTTGGGAGATGAAGCAAAGCAAGGCCTACATTCATTTAAGTGATTCTAATTATGAAATTTATTAGTCCCATAACACCAAAAAAACATTATTTAACTAAGTTGGGGTATTATCTTGCAATGCAAAACCTAGAAACATCAAAAAGTAAATGGTGGTTCAAGAAGCTGTGGATGAAGGGAATTTTGTCCTCGTTTTCTTTCTACTAATTACTCAACCCAAAAATATTGGATAGACGGTAGAAAAAATAATAAACCAATTCCATATCCTCTACCCACTGTGGGAAGAATAAATATGGCACCTATAATAGGAAGCTTTCCCATTCCAATGAGGAATGCCAAACATTTAGGCCAAAAGAGCTCCAAAAGGAAAAAAAAATTCCTTTATAATAATTATTGAGAGGATGGAGACTTAGAGGTTGATGTTAGCAATCCTAGCTACATTGACCCACACTTGATGCTAATGCACAAAGATAACCTTGCCAACAACAAGGAAGCTCGTTGTACATAGAACTGTCAAATCAAGCACAAAATAGCATATATGGTCATTGATAATGGCAACCAAAATAACCTTTTAATGCTTCAATTTGAAAATGAACTTAAATTACTAACCTCAAATCATCCCAATTCACATTAGCTTGGATGGTTCAAAGATGGACATTATCTTGTGCTAATCAGTTGACAATAGATCAAACTGTTACTAAAAGATGACAATATTTTTCCCAATATCTTATATGTTCTTACAAACAAAGATGAGAGGACTTATGAAAATAAGATGATGATAACAAGTTTAAATAATTACATAAGTGTAAGTAATATACATGGCATTTAAAAAATAAAAGAAAGACTACAAAAGAGGAATGCCACAAATGCAGATATATTGTAGTACATAAAATCAAAAATATAATGAAGTCAATTGATGGAGAAATCAATGGAGTCATTGGTGTTTGTTTGTCTCCTAAACACGAGAGTTAAAATTAGATGTTTACAAATACACCGTGATACATTCCCACTTTCCACTTGTCACCTAGTATTATTCCCACCTCTTCCTCCTTGCTTACAAGAAATTGTTCCCTAAATTAGCAAAATGGAAACCAGTATGTCTTCCCTCACAAGGAATCCATATGTTTTCCATTGAAATTTGTGGTTGTGATATTTCTTTGGGTGATGAATGGGGAATAACACTAGGACCCATCACCACATATTTCTTGGAATTCTACATGATTTTTCAAGAGAATGGAAATTCCTACATGCTCAGAGGTTCCAAAGAAACCATTAGAGAAATAATAAACTACCATTGTATGGAAAAGATTCTGAAAAAGGGCCATTGTTCGAAAATGAGGGATATGTGAAATGTGAGGGAAGACATATTGGTTTCCATTTTGCTAATTGACTAGGTGAAAGACTCAACTATTTTATGTACTTCCTCATGGATAACATTCTACGAGTGTTTGTCATGGGACCATTGGGTCCATCAAAGAGGTTAGCCAAATTTTAGCCAAACATAATCAGTGTACCAAAGTAAATTTGTTAATAGGGGCCACAAGTAATGATATGAGTTGGTCCACAAGAAAGGAAAAATTAGTTATTGTAAAGTGACGCCACAACAATCAATGTTTCATAAGGTTTTTGTTGAGCTAGGTCTCCTGTAGCAATATTAGCAGGCATAGTTCCATTTGATATATGGGATATTGAAACCTCACCAAAACCCTTTCAACATCGTTATGTCCAAAGGATTGTTGGAACTAGACATAACAGAGGAATGGGGGTATCTGAAAGAAGACATCCCAGATTCACAAGGAGATCAACTATTAGCTTCTAACCCTATCATTAATATAGATAGTGAGAAATCCGACACTACAACAATATGGATATATGTCAATGATGAGGCATCTATTTCGAATTTCAGAGAAATTAAAGTAAAAAAAATTACTATAAAGACCACTACATATATTTAGAAGCCTTTGATGATCAAGGCCCTGGTTTCCATTTTTTCACCAGTGTATAGACCACCTGCAGTAATCAGACTATGATGATAGTTATGTTCAACATTTTGCTTGCTTTTGACTAGACAAACAATCATGCAGTAGATATGATGAAGCCCTAAACACATCCAATCATAATCTATTTGGAGATGATTTGAAACTTGAACACGCTTCTCAGGTTGGAGAACTGTATTTTGATTAGTAGAAAGTGAGATAAGATGCGATAATATAATTTTATATATCCAACGAATGACAATAAATAGGCCAACAATACTGAAAGACACAACGAGTACAAGTACAATGTGGGAGTGCAAACACAACTCCTAGAAAATTCCAAAGCTCTAGGTTGCGCCAATGGAACTCCATCAAAATAAACTATCTCATAGGACCCTTTATCAAGATCATGTTTGACAATATATGGACCTATCCACATGGGCTTGAAGTTTCTTGATCCTGATTTATCATACTCTTGGTCATATAGCGGGACAAGGTTTCCTTCCGAGAAGACATGAGGCTTGACACTCTTGTCATATTGTGCTTTGATATGTTCCTTGTGGGCTTCATTAGCCATGGCGACATAATGAGGAGTCTCATCTAAGCATGTTAGATGTAAGATATGTTCCTCTTCTATCGAAGTTGCAAGAAAAATTTCTACAACAAGTTTCAGTGATGAAATTTCACATTCAATCGAAAGGATAACTTCCATACCATAAAACAATTGGATCAATGTAAATCTAGTAGCAGTCCTAATGTAGGTTTGGTACACCCATGAGGTAGCATAAAGAATCAAATGTTAGTCTGATATATGGACCCATATCATACGTTGAAGCATTGATTTGAGAACTTTATTAATAGCCTCAACTTGCTTGTTCTCTTGAGGGTAGCAGGGAGTGGAACTTTCATGGGAGAGTCCCAGCTTGGTAGTTAGTTTGGAAATCATGTGATTATGAAAATGTTTTCCATGGTCCATAACTATGGCTTGTAGAACACCAAACTGTGTAATGACATGGTTAAAGAAAAATAAACAGTTTTTTAGCCAGTATTGTTAAATGTAGGCATCGCCTCAACCCATTTGGTAAAGTAATCTACCGCTACGATGATATTACCATGCTCCGCAGCTGAGTGAGGTTTACATGTCATGAATTCAATACCACACTTCGCAAAAGGACCCACAATCATAATAGGATACAAAGGAGTAGGTAGAGCATGACTCTTACGGTCATAAATATGGAATGCATGACACTTCTGGACAACAAGAATACAATCGTGAAATATGGTAGGCCAAAAGTAACCAACACGCATGATATTTTGTACAACGTTAACCAGATAAATGACCGCCACATGCCCTAGAGTGGCATTCATTCAAGAATTTATCAGCCTCCTCATGGGTGAGACACCTTCAGAAAACCATATCGATATTGTGGTGATAGAGGGTGTCGTCAATGATGATGTAATTATTGGTTTGATATCAAACACATCGTTGTTTGGAATGAGAGGTATCAGATTGGAAATTTTGGGTCTGGAGATATATGAGAATGTCTCCATACCATGGGTCAGATGACGAGACCAGAAACAATGACTTGTATGGAGTGGATTTTTTAGAAGTTGATTCAGAATCAACATTGGGAAGGTCACATATCAGCTTAGCAAAAACCAAGGATTTATTTGACTTGGATTTGATGAATTCCAAATAAAACTCATGCAGGATTATGATCCATTTGGATGATTTCCCCCCCATAAATTGACGTGAAAAAATGTATGTCATAGGGTTGCAATCTAAAACAACCATAGTTTTATGGAGTAGGATATAGTGGCGAAATATTTGAACAACTTAGAAAAATGTTAAAGCTAACTTTTCAGCATGAATGTACTTGACCTCAGTATCATTAAGATTTTGACTCAAGTAGTATATAAGATACTCAGTCCCTACATCGTCCTCCTAGACCAATACCATTGCGATGGTAGTAACTGTTGTGGCGAGATACAAGAAATAATTATGCTGGTAATCTGGGGGATATAATAAGGATGCCCAAATTAGTACATATTTCAAGGCATCAAACACCTTTTCAGAAGTGTCGTCCCAATGGAAGGGAACCCCTTTCTTTAACAGATGAGCGAATCATTTTGTCAATTCGGCGTATTTAGGGACAAACCTCCGTAGAAATTTATCCTTCCCTTTGAGTCGTTGAAGCTGAAGGAGGGAAGAAGGAGTAGGTAGATCGATGATCACCTAAATTTTCAAGGGATCGATATGAATCCTATGTCTTGAAATAACAAAACTGAGAAGTAGACCAGAACTAACACAAAACACACATTTGTGAGGAATAAGTTGAATATTATAATATCAACATCATAAAAAGGTGGACCTATGATGCATCAGGTGATCAGCCTGATGTTTCAAGTGAGCAGTAAAATCTTCCAAATAAGTTTGCACAATATGTTTGATGTTGTGGAAGGAATAATCCATTTCGCTTTGAAACATAGCCCCAAATGTTTTTAATCCAAAAGGGAGTTTTTGGTATGTAAATGTGCCCCAGGGACAAATGAATGGAGTTTTAGGTTTTCCCATTGGGAGAATGTTGATCTGATTACAACTGGAGAAACCATCCATAAATAAATATATCTCACAGTCGACACAATCATCAACAATTTGGTTAATGAATGGGTGGGGTAATCGTGCTTTGGAAAAGCGTGATTTACGTCCTAATAATATACACACACACAAATGGTTCCTTGTTTCTTCATGAAAATAACAATGTTTGAACCCAATCAGTTAAAGGTACTGGGTAGATGAAACCAACACCTAGATTTTTTTCAACTTCAGCTTTAATTGTCGCAACCTTCTTGGGATGAACTAGACACGGGTGTTTTCGAACTATTTTGGCATCAAGATAATTTTTGATTTCATGCACCATGATGATTTAATGCACCACAATTTCCTCATAATACCAGGAGAAGACATCTCAAAATTCATGGAATAGGGCTTTATAAGTCTTAATCTCATCCAAAGATAAAGAAGCACTGATGTGTATATTCTTGACAATGTCATGTTTGGTCGAGATATCAAGAGTGGTAGTCTCTTCAATATTTGATAAGTTATTTTTAGAATTGACTTCATGAATGGATACATAATTCGTAGGTAACTCAACAATATTGGGTCAATATAGTTCACTTAGATTATCCTCGACAGAATCTAGCAGGGAAGAACAATGGTGATGATCATCCCTCGACGCATTTTCTGGCATCATGATTTCCACGATGCTCTCATTGGTAGGAAACGTGTAAGAGAAAATATTAGAGGATATTCCATAATCCATTAAACGAGCAACCCAATTGATCGAAGACGAGAGATTGAAATAAGTCGCACAAGAAAAATAAATGGCTTCGTAATCAAGCTCTATGGGGCTAAGCGACATACAGTCACCAAAATGGTCAATATTAGTCTCATATGGTACTATCAAAATGTCATTTGGAATAGTAGAAGAATATATCATATTGATATAGGTAACTGAAGGAGAGATGTTGGGAAGCGAAGGAGGAGGGAATGAAAATTTTCCTATGAGAGAGGAGTCCTTAAGCAATCCAACCCAGACATACTGATATGGGTGTAGGGTTTCCCCTACAAGAGGGAAACTTCCACTAACTTGAAAAATAACGGCAAAGAAAGTGAGTTAATTGATGGCTACTATACCGCATTTATGAGGAAAAGTGATCATTTGGAAATACGTTTAAACGACAACATCCATGGCGTAATCCCATGTGCGAACCAATAAAATATTATAGCCTAGTGGCCTGTCAATAACTTAGACTTCTATGGATATTGATTTACCTCCTAATTCTACTTGTAATTAATTCAAAATTCCACAAGGTTTATAAGTTATTCCATCAAAAGCCTTCAAGGTGGTCGGTGATTGGCTTAATTGAGGAGAACCAATGGCCTTCCAATAAGATAAGGAAATAATATAGGTCGAGGCTCCCTCGTCCACAATATAATGATGGATGTTCTTACCGTGAACAACAACCTAGATCATGAAATCTAATTGTGTAAAAATTTGAAGTTAATAGTTCTCATGATTGAAAACAACTAGGTTGGAATCTGAAGGATCAATATATCTGATACTAGAAAGCAAATCCTTCTTCTGAGTGGGACAATTTTGCAGCACCTTGAGAGTGGACATGGAGGATGGAGACTGAGCCAGGTCCTCAACTATGTTATTATTTTGAGTGGCTCTCATGTGACGTTTGAAAGAAGATTTATGAATAACGCCTTTGGGAGGCTTAATGGATAATTATGTAGGAATCTTAGGCAGAGTAGGATCTGATGGGGATGCAACTGAACTAGTATGTTTATTTGTAACCTGGCCATGCAGGGGATTCATATTACCATAGGCTTTACTTCTGGCCACCACCACAACATGAGATTTTGAATTAGTAGAAGTAGGGTCTCGAGAAACCATATGAGTCTCCTGATTTGGAAACGAAATAGTCAACACAATGAGTGAAGTAGAATATTTTAGGAATTGGTTCACTTCCACCCGGTGGGGACAGTCATGAGTCAAGTGCTCCTCATTACAGATCATACATGGATAATGAGGTTTATGTTTTTTGTCAGAAGACTGATTTTTTTTTTATCCTATGGAGGAGAATGTTTCTTCTTCTTACCTTTACCTTTCTTCTTACTTCGTGGTTGTTGTTGAGATTTTACTTTAATGGATTGAACGATATTTATCTTGGAATTAGAAGCTGTAGAATTATATAAAAAATATGTATACCAATGGATTCAATCCGATCTTGTGATATGCTAAAGCAAGATATTGAATCCTTCTACAAATTAATTGTGGAAAATAACTATGATCGCACAATCACACCAAGTAAAAGAAAGAAGCAAATCAATCCATAACATAGATATTTTTCCTGGGGAAATATTGTTGCTCAAAACCCCTCTATCTCTATTATATAATGAACCAAGGAATCATGAAACAATACAATGCACTCTTCTTACAAGAGTCGGTTGCACTATCCTGATTGTCTCACACTGATCCAGACAAAATTAGTCCAACACTTAGCCAATTCTCAGCCTGTCTTCAGCCTGCCTTGCTCACGCAATCCCTAGGCAATTAATACCTATTAAATAGGATAATTAGCCTTCCTTGACTGCAGAATGCATCATGGGAATCCTATGGTGTATACAACTGCGCCTGGGCAATTTTCTAATAATACAACTGATAGATAACTTCCCTTTAACCTCTTTCTCAACTAGGTCTTCATCAGAACTGGCATGCATGCAACTATTAATAGTAAATCATCAGTCACTTGAAAATCACCGCATGTGAATTAAATCTGATTTAATTCACTTGACCTCTCACTAGTGAAACAATCAGTTACAACTAGTTAGACTGAATTTAACTCACTTAATTGAGTTAACTGATTTCTCATGCATTAAACTCATACACTTATTGCAACTTGGACTCTAAAACAAATAGAATCACTCTACATGCCTCAGAAACCACCCTCAACTCAAATTTCATGAGCTAACTGAGTATATCACACTCAGTTAACTATTACAATTGATTATGAGATAAGATTACAATTTAGTGTCCAATTTATTTAACGGATAAATAAATTTGACACACATTTCTTCTAATTTAATTAATTAATAATTAAATCAAAAGCCTCCATGGTAGCCATTTCTGGATGCCATTTTCCGGATGTTGTTTTTGGATGCCAATTTCACTGTTTCTTGTTGCAAATTTCAACACTCCCTTGCAACAAGAAAGGAATCAATCTTTCTCAATCTAATACATTTTTAATGTTCTTGCATGCAACACTTCTCTAGTGTTGTTCACACATGCAACTCTCATGAAATTGAATAGCCCCAAAACAAATGAATCAGTATAATGCATCTGCCATCATATTCTTCTGACTGTTGGATCCTACTGCACATGTCTACTGGACTCTCTGTGCTGCTGATATCTGTATTCATGCACTGCTGCCAACTTTGATCTGCGCTCCAATATCCGACACCTGTCACTTTGATTTATGACTTCCTGACATCTGACTGCATCAATATAACTGATCATTCCTACTACTGTTGTATTGTGGGCTCCCCGTAGCCAGGTTTGATCTATGAGACACACCATCTCAATGAATCCTACCCAAATTTCTTCTTGGGATTAATTATGCACATCGCCCCACCTCACACCTGGAGTTATAGCTGCATGTACTCCCTCTGCCTTTCTAGATCGAAATTCCCCCCTCTTGGAGGTCTCTGCTTGAGTGGACTCTTCCACTCGGTCTCCTCTCTGCTTATCCAGTTGTGGCTTCTCCACAACCTTCTGAGACTGCTTCTGAGGCTGCATGTTGAGAGATAATTTCTCCCACTCAACCACCAAGTCACTAACCACTAATTTTCTCCTCAAATCCTTACATGCATCCTCAACCTCGAGAGCATACATTTTCTTGACTCTTGAACTGATCTGCTTCACCTGTCCCGTGGCTATTTGTTTAAGGAAAACTTTTCCTTTTCTAAACATCACTTCATGACCATGGTCTTCCAATACCACTACGGAGACAATATTCCTCTTTAGACCTAGAACATACAAAACATCTCCTAGTCTGAGATGGGAGCCATTCTCCCTTTGAAAGGTAATTGTACCTATTCTGGTAGCACTATACCTCCCGTCATCTCCAAAATCTATGTTCTGCTGGAGGTCCTTCTCCTCCAAGTCACTGAAGAGATCTCTATTCCCCTTCATATGAAACGAGGCACCACTGTCTAGATACCACATGCATCACATTACAGTGTTGGCCATGCATGCAATGAGAGTAAAATCAAGCTCGAACTATGAAGCCAATGCTTCACCTATTGGAACTGAGGGCTCATTCTTGCTTGCCTTCTTATATGGACAATTTATAGCATATTTCCCATGCTCGTGATAGTGAAAACATTTGATCTTGGACAATTATTTCTTTCTCGCTTCGCCTTGGGGTTTATTTCCCTTGGCTTTCTTTGCTTTTCTGACTCGCGCACATTGTAATTGTCCCGCCATTGCAAAATTTTCTAAAAAAAAAGCTGATTTTAAATCGATGATATCTCCCTCATCCGAGCTCTGATTCGACCAATTTTTTTTTTTAATTTGGGTATTTGTTTGTAAGAAATACAAATATGCTATTTTCTTTTGAAAATTTTACATCCAAATTTTCAAATATTCTCTGCAAACTCGCCGCCCAAAAATTTCCTACTCTAATACCATGTAGAAATTATACAAACAATATGTTTACCAATGGATTCAATCCGATCATGCAGTATGACAAAGCAAGATACTAAATCCTTCTACAAATTAATTGCGGAAAATAAACATGATCACACAATCACACCAAGTAAAATAAAGAAGCAAATAAATCCACAACACAGATATTTTTCCTGGGGAAAGCTTGCTACTCAAAACCCCTCTATCTCTATTGTATAATGAACCAAGGAATCATGAAACAATATAATCCACTCTTCTCACAAGAGTCTGTTGCACTATCTTGACTGTCTCACACTGATCCAGACAAAATTGGTCCAACACTTAGCCAATTCTTAGCCTGTCTTCAGCCTGACTTTCTCATGTAATCCCTAGGAAATTAATCCCTATTAAATAGGATAATTATCCTTCCTTGATTGCGCAATGTATTATGGGCATCCTATGGTATATATAATTGTGCCCAAACAATTTTCTAATAATAAAACTGGTATATAACTTCCCTTTAACCTCTGTCTCAACTGGGTCTTCATCAGAACTGACATGCATGCAGCTATTAATAGTAAATCATCAATCACTTGACAGATCACTGCATGTGAATTAAATCTTGATGCATCTTTATTTTGAATCTCTCACTAGCAACAAATTAGTTTCAATCAGTTAGACCTAATTAACTTCACTTAATTGCTAATCAATCGATTTTCATGCATTGATTATAATTAACTTGACTTTGAACAAATAGAATCACTTCTACAAGCCTCACCAACCACCCTCAACTGATCATAGCTAATCAGTCTATCAATGCTAACTTTTACAAGTGATTATGAGATAAGATGATTGCCTAATTTATCAGGATAAATAATGACATATTTTCTTTTTCAATTTAATTAATTAATAATTAAATCAAAGCCCATACGTTGTGGCAGATGCCATTTTTCTCGACAATCCTGGATGCCAATTTCATCATTAAATGAACATATAGTTGCTTAAGGATACTAGTAACGTAAGAAGAATTAATTGAGATAGTTTAGTCTCCGAATGTGAGCTAGAAGAACCAATCATGCCATCAACAACATGTGATTATTTACCAGGAGGCCGAGGAACAATGTTGGAGGGTCTCAGAGCATTTGGTATTTTCTCATAAAGCATGCCCGATTGGGTATAAATGAGATCCAAATACCGGGCACGATAAATTAATTCATCTTTAGTTAGAACTACTCCCTTAGCTACATCCTCTGTGTTGGATGGTAACAGAGATTTAATGAACCATTTCACTAACAATTGATCAAGAACATACATTTTAATCAATCGATGATGGCGTTGCCACTCATGAATATGATCGGAAATGTGAGTAGCATTATTTTGTTTAAAATTGGTCAAAAGTTTCGTTCCAGTCTCATATCGTATGGGTAAATAGAAATGTGTTAGGAATGTAGTGGCTAAGGAGCTAAAGTTATTGAATGAAGCTCTAGGTAATTCAATATAGAAATTAGTTGTTGAACCAGTAAGTGTGTGCTGGAAAAGATGTAAACAAGTAGAATCACCATTAAGGGAGTTTGAAGAATACCACAAATGATAATTCATGACGTGCATGGATGGTTCTTCTCCAAGATTCCCATTAAACTTTGGGATATCAAAAGGAAATTTCGTAGGAATTATTGACCACAAAGGATAATGAGAAATGGGATCATTAGTGAGTCAAGTCAAATATGGAAATTCAAGAGTTTCCACAAAAGGAAACTGTCTATTGAAATCCAGTGGAGGATATCCTAGATAAGATGGGATAGCCTAAGAAATAGGTATCTACACTCCATGATAAGGAGGTTTCTAATAAAGAGGAACCTGGGTTCCAGAATACACATAATTTTATTGTCCAGATCCAAGATAACCTTGCAAATGGTGGAATGGATGTGTTTGGATTTGCTGGCCTTGATAAGTCACTTGAGGGATACCCTAATAGGGTTGATACTATTTCCCCATGGGATTTTGCATCATCCCAACACAAGGTGGATTCGGTGGTGGATGTGCCATACCATATGCAGTATATCCTACCAGAATTTCAGGAATGCCTTGTCCAAGCAGTTGAGACTATAAGTTACCTTGTAAAGGTTGGGTAAATGAGACTTGGGAGGTACTAGATACCGAGGGGATCGATTGAGTCATAGATGCAACCTGTAAAGTTTGGTTTACACTGATTTGAGCTTGTTGAGGTATAGAATGATAGGTAGGAATTTGGGATGCAGATGGCATAGATTGAGAAATTAAGGATGGATCCATGAATGAACCAGGTTGTATGGGAAAATTGGGTTGTCAAACATTAGCAGCCATCCCAAGAGATGAAGGATTCAAATAAGGTTGAGGATTAATATGTGGTGTACTGACAATAGGCTTCCCCCCTACCAAAGTAGGAGGCGATTATGGAGGCAACTACCCCCCAGGTAAAGGGTTCCAAACATAAGGAGAATTAGGTTATTTTAGGTATCCATGCCCACTAACATAAGGGCCAACCTGTTGTATAATTGTAAGTGTAGGTGGAGGATAAGGAACAGATTGTATAGTGTTCATTAAATAAGTGCCAGATGGAATTCCAAAAGTAGATAACATGGGAGAGGTCCATGGACTAGATGTTGCACCAAAGTACGTACTAGAAAACGATCGATAACCAGGTGGGATGGATGGGCCACCATACAAATGTGTCTATGGATATGTTTCAAACATGGATGAGGTAGAAATATTGGTTGTCTCAACCATAGTAGTGGATGCAGGCTAGGAAACCGTAGCAGAATCAGTCGTGGTTAATGATCCCAAAGATGATTGCCGCAAGAAACTCACGGGTGAGTTGAAATGAAAATAATTAGATAAAGGAGCTTGCGATGGAGTTTGAGGAGGAGGAAGAGTATAAATCTAATACAGAAGATGAAGCCCTCTCAAATGAATAGGAGAAGAGGGACATGGTTCTTCTTGTGGGATCTCTTTAATACTCACAAGCCCAGTGGAAGTGGTTCACCATCGGATCCAAGATATATAGTTTGTGGTTGTGTCTGAGACAGAGGAAGAGAAGAGGAAGGTCCTGAAGTAATAGGTGAAGATGGCTAAGGTACCATTGGTTGAATAAAATCAAGTAATAAAGTCTCATGTGCTTCTATTTCAACTATGTCAGATTCACCAGCAAAATAAGAAGCAATCTCAGGCTCAGTACTCAAAGGGAAAGATGATTATGGTGGATCAATTTCAGGAGTAGGACCAGAAGTAGTTCCAAAATTTCCTGATTCAGTAGTTTGCATATTCTTGTGCTTCTGACAATGTCCAGGAGTTTCCTCTGGTGGAAGAGGAGGATTATTTTTCATTCTACGTGAATAATATAAGGTAGGGTGTTGTTCTTCCATTTGGATTAATAAATTTTAACAATTAACACAAAATTAAATAATAATAAAAGGGGAAAACTAGGCATAATGGTTTACCAGGCAATTGTGAACTGCAATACACAACCTTCTAGAACCAATAATTTACGTATGGGCAGGAAATCTCCCCGAATGATGTATTTAGTGTATCAGTATACAAGGCGGCTGACTCGGTTACCTATGGCGAGGATAGAAACCTATGGCAGACTTCCAAAATATACTTGATGGTACGTGGAAGTGCAATGTGTGTTAGTGATGTCTAATTCATAATCATACAATATGAGTGTTCCCATATACTTTCATGCATGGAGCTCCATCCAATATACCAAAATATACATTGAGAAAAATTTGATACAGTTATGTACGTGGAATGAGATTTCACCTTCGGGATGCAACGCTAGAAAAAAATGACAACTCCTATGCTTATAGACGTCGGGACACGTCTCTAGCCTAGACATCTAAATGTTTGCGTTAATGTTACAAATTCTCCTTAGGTTGATTCAATAAATTTTAATGTTTATCTTCAATTAGGTTTCAGTTTCAGGGCTCACTATGAATTTCACCTTAGTATCCTAAAATTCAAGCTAGCATGAAGAAACGAAACTTTCCTTTTCAATGAAAATTTATCTAAAGCAGAGAAGAGAACAAAGAGTATGCAACATACATAATGCAATAAACAATATGTTAAGTGCAATTCCCTTAAACGCAATTGTTCCAATTCCAATTCACACACAAAACCCTATATGCCAATGAAAATATATTTTTCTTTTCAATTCCACTTAATTTTCAAATGAGAGAAAACTAGGATGCATGTCTAATCACTGATAAAAGAAACTATTCAGAATGATGACTAAAACACCAATTCTTTAAGAAATCAATGATCAAACAATTCAGTTTTCTAGTGACCTAATGAAAATAAAAAGAAAAATCCAAAAAAATTCTCATCAAAGGCACACAAAACCAAGAAAAAAATAAGATGGAGGCTTCTGAGAAACCAAAAGACACTCGGGACACAAGGAAGAGCAGCTGGAACAAATCTAAATAGAGATAAAATCACAAAAAGGAATTTTTTTTGCACAAAACACAGGTCAGCACAAGTGCTAGAAGGGCACCGGTGCTTTGCAACATAGGTGAAAATAAGGCTAGAGTGCACTATAACTTAGGTGTAGAGAAGGATTGGGTGCACTTCAACGTTCTATATCCAAACCAGGGGGAGCATTGATCAAGGAATACAAATTTAAAACACAAAAAATGAAACTGAAGCTCAATGAAATGTATTCCTAGGGTATTTTTAGGACTAATTGAGACAATGAAAGTCTAAACAAGAGGAAAAACAAGTGCTAAGGACAAGGAAACCACCAAGGGAATGAACTGATCCCTAGCGGAGTCACCAATTTTTTATGTGGATTCTACGACTGTGGGAAAAAGTATCTTCCGTAGACCTAGTGGCCTGGTTTAGAACAATATAAATCAAAGAATATAATGTTTCCCTTAAATTAATTAAACAATGTGTTGGAATTATGGCTATTGTGTTATCCTTGATGGTAACCTACCTTATAGAGATGTCAACACGATGGTTATGCAAATTCTACAAGTGATATGAGTAAAGTAATATCAGTTTAGAAACAGATGGATGGCAAAGATAAAGTGTGAGAAAGTATACGCGGGTCCTATGAATAAATAACATGTACATATGATTGTATGGTGAAGAGAAGTCGCGCACATAATCTGCACCATGGTATTTCGAGTACCATGGGTATTTACCATGGTATTGGTCCATAGTAATGAGTGCGACAACTGATATTTTATCTCGTCAAAGAATACCAACGACATTACTATGGGATTGGCCTAAGGTATTGGCTAAGGATAATGTTATATAAGGATATGGAGATCAAAGTCTTATGTGTGCAAGTGATGGATTGATTATGAATGATTTGATCTAAAACAGGTGTGCACAAAGGAGCAAGGAGAAGAAACAGATCTGAAAGTTCTGAAGTATGGTGTCATATGTGTTTGTTTAATTTTCTTATTGAAATTTTCTAACAATGATAGATCTGTGGTGATAATGATACTCTGATAGTAATGTGCGACGGTAAGTTTTGAGAAGTATGTGTTGTGGTTGCGGCAAAGGTATGATTCAGTGATTACAAATTTGTACGCTAGTTTGCCTCTAAGAGGTCGCATACATACACAGATATGCTTCTGGGTAGTCACATATATATTCTATGAAAGTTCAGAATCTGTACACAGGTGTTAAGAATGGGAAGCACATACATACACGAATGTTCTTTGTAAGAGTCGCATATACATGCTAGGGTTTTGCAATATTAGCTATTGATGATTTTTTATCAATTATTTTGTATTTTTTGTTTGTCGATTGAAGTATTTCTTATGATAATATGTGTTTAAAAATAATGGTTAGGTTGAATTGATTATGAAATGGGATGTTGATTAGTGTTGATGCTATTGTATGGTGATCGGTTAGTGGTTCAGTAATCTGTGTCGAATTCAATATATGATCCAGTGATTGAGTCGATGTTACAATAATTTAGGCTCACTTGTTTAGTGAATTGAAATTTTTACACAAGTCTTCTTCAAGGGAAGCACATACATACATGGGTATTATTTAGAATAGTAGCATATACCTTTTGACATATGCTTGATCAGGGTTTGCAGTGATAGGATCTGATTTATGTGATGAACAGAGTATGGTTTGGTATATTTGTGAATGATTGTGCGCTACTATGATCTATTATGGATTGGTTTGATATAGTTACATTGGTTGATTAAGATTAGGTGATTGATTTGATGATTGAGTTAGTTCAACGATTGCGTAATTGGTTTCCGAATTGTTATTTGATATTGGGCTTAAATGATGGAAGTGGGTCCACTCTGAAAATCTGATGAAAGGTGACCTACAAGTTTGATGTTTTGAGTCAGGTGGATCTAATACGAAATATTATGAAAAGTGGTCCATAGAGGTGTTGAGGGTTGGAGCCTTCATCGAGGGAGTCGAATCTTCCTTCCAGTGGTAGCTGGTAAATCTGTTTAGGAGGTAGGAGCTCCCTCTTGGAGGGTGTTAGTAAACGAGATCAAGGGGTTGGATATCCCTTCCAGCGGGTGCTGGAGAATGATATAATATTTTAGCCTTCTGTAGGTGGGTACATGCGTATTGGTATGAGTCTATCCTAGTACAATATTGCAATATGGTTTCTTTTATAATAAAAAATAAGACAAAGACGACGACAATAGTTGTTTTATCCCACATTGGATTTCCACCTAAAAATATTGGTGTTTGCATGTGTTGTTGTGTTTCTTAGGTGGGATGATTTATTTTTCTCTTACTTCTCATGGTTAATATTTAACTAATGTTTAATGAAGTAATGATGCACTAGTTCAAGTTGAAAAAATGATGAAATAAATGAAAAGTTAGTTAACTAGATATATGTTATTTGTATTCATAAATCTAAATAAGAAATTGAAAGGTTGAAGTGAGATTAAAATACTGATTCACCCCCCCCCCCTCCCTCCCCCCCACATCTCAATATTTTTCCCAACAATTGGTATTAGAGTGAGGTCCCTCAGTTGGATCTTCATCACTTAAAGGGAGATTTGTCAAGATGAGTAGCCAAGAAAAAGTATTTCCTGTCATGAGGACACCTTTATTTAATGGAACTAACTTTTTCTCTTGGAAATTTAGAATGAGAGCATACTTTCAGGCACTAGGAGTTGATTTATGGAAAATAATTCAAATTGGATATCAATATCCAACCTCCATTCCTATAGATACAGCAAGGAAGAAACATTATGAAACCAATGTAAAGGTTGTAAATGCCATCTTGGGAAGTTTGACCAAGTCTAAGTTTGTGAAAGTAATGCAGTTGAACACCGCAAAGGCAATGTGGGATAATCTTATCCAAATTTATGAAGGTGACACCAAGGTAAAAAGTGTTAAACTCCAATCGTTTAGAATATAGTATGAGACTCTCAAAATGCACGATGATGAAAGCATCGCAGGCCTTTTCCTTTGAGTAGATGAGGTTGTTAATTCTATGAAAAATAATGGTCACAAAATAAAATATGTTATTTTTGTTGAGAATATTTTGAGATCACTAACTCAGAAGTTTGATTCCAAAGTCTTCGCCACTGAAGAAATGCAAGATTTGCAGTCTCGCACTTGAAAAACTCCATGGAATCTTGAAAACATTTGAGATGAGGAAAGGCGGTCCATTAGATTGAGAGAAGCAACTTTGAAATTCACATATAAAGGGAAAGAGAAGGAATCACTCAAATATACAAGCTACATATCATAAGAGGAAGAAGCAAACTTTGTGAGGAAATTTCAAGTAGGAACTGGAAAATTAAGAGGTAAGATTCCCTTTAAATGTTTTGCTTGTGGAAGATTAGTCACTATGCATCCAAATCGCCATGGAAAGAATGTTGTCGAAAAGAATTTTTCTCACAATAAAATATGTCACTGTAATGAAGATAGTGATAGCACATCCGATGACCTGGAAAATTCAGATTTAGATTCTAACAATTATTATCAAGTAATTATGTCTCTTGAAGATCAATCAATTAATTAATTAGATAATTGTAAAGTAGATTACTTAATGAAAGCATTGAAATAGAATGATCAAATCAAGAATGAAAACAAATAACTTGAAACAAAAGGAAATAGTATGGTTAAGGAAATAAACATGTTAAAGATGGAATTAGAAGAAACCAATAGAATAACAGAAAGCATAAGAAAACAACTTCAAGAAAAGGAAAAGCGCTATGAAACATTAACATTTGAAGTTGTGACCCTAAAGGAAAAATATGAGAAGATCAACAAATGGTTAAAGGCCTTTGAATCTCTAGAAAATATTATTAATGAACAATGCTCTCCTCTAATCAAAACTGGCATTGCGTACAATCACATGACTTCACATACACGACGTGATGACATAAACCAATATAGTGTAGCTCAAAATAAAACTGAATTAAGTCACTCATATGAAATAAAATATCCTAGATAAAGGTCAACAACATTCCCTAGGAAGAGAGGATGGTTTTATGGATATTGTTTCTCTTGTGACTCATTTGGGCACAAGGCCACTGACTACAGATCAAGTATGCATAATAGAACCAGGAGTAGGGATAAGTTCCAGTGCATAATTAAAAATTGCAAGAATATTTGGAGGAAGAAAGAACATCAGTCAGAAATGTAGGTAATATTGACCGTATTGTAGTCCATTTCTCTTAAAGCATACTTCCCACAGTGACTACAAAATTAATGTGAGGTGCATGACCTCATGAAGAGCAGGTAATGACTATCATGTATACAGGATCAATAATGTATGATCTCAGGGGGAGATATTGATGGTTTGATATTATGTTTTAATATTACTAACACTCTATCTGGTGAAGCAACAGTGAAGAGAAACAAACAATATAGGTTCAAGAGGAGTCGTGGTTATGAAATTTGAGCATTTTAACTTCTGTATGTGGATTACATGAAGGATGTTCATGTATATACATGAATTTTTATATAGACAGTCACATATGTTTCTCTTAGGTGAAGAAATAGTGGGACAAACTCAGGGAGAGTTTCTGATATGCTTCAATCAATTATCATTTGGCTTTCTGGTTCTGACATTAATTAATTACATTTTGTTGATGATGCTTAGAGGTTACTTATAAGTTATGATGGTTCATGATTGTTCATGAGTAGTTGTAATTACTACTTTGATGACTTTGTTGATGGATGAGTTTGATATATTTTGATAGTAAATAGTTGGCACAGGTTTAGAGGGAGCATCTATTATGCTTCTAATAGTACATAGTTGGTATTATAGATGTTTGAGCACCACTTGCTAAATTATGATGTTTTCATTGCTTATTGACATTGATGGAGAGATATGATGTTGGTTGATGATGATGATGCTCAGTTGTATGTCTTGTGATGTTGTTGAAAAACGCATATTCTATTGAAGACTTGGATGATGACTATAAAAAATTTCATCTTACGTGATACACTTGATGAAGAATATGTGCATGTTATGGTCAATGATTCACTCACTACTTGTTGTTTTTTTATATGTTGTTGCCATTATGTCTTCTATGATGCTGAAGTTGCATATGGTGAAGTTATGGATGATGCCTATATATATTGTTTGAAAAGTTTTTATGGTGATGTCCTTGGTTCAACATATGTTGGTGATATATGGTGATGATGCATGTATATGTTATCCATGTGTTACATTTGATGATATATATGTTGCTTCCGAAATTTTGGCTCTTCATATATAGAGCATGATGATCTTGATGCTATGAGATCAAGGAAATGGGTTACTGACAGTACTCGATTGATGATGGCGAGTTCATGGTTTACTATTGTTGGGATCTCTCATTGATGAGAAGATATAGACATACTAATATCTCTATGTCATGAGATATCATTGATGGACACTGATCTTATGGATGATTACTTGAGTTGCATATTGGTGAAGTTGTTTATGGCGTGATAATTCTTCTTACATGAATATAATGGTTCAAGAGAATGATATTTTTGCCTATGAATTATAACTCTTCATATATGTGGAAAATGCATGTTACATGAATTCAAGAGGATCATGGTTATTGATATACTATTGTGACAACTTCTTGGTGATGTTTGAAAGCATTGCATATTTAGTCACATGTTGATGTTTTTGAAGATTGATGCTACATTTCCCTATTTTACTTCATTATTATGATGTTCATGTTACAATATCCTATATGGTGTATTATGGTTGCTTATGACTATCATGGTATTGCTACCTCACTATTGAGGTCTTTGGTTTTGGTTATAAATGTCATATTTTTCTCTTGATGTAAAGATCATGTAAAGACCCATGTTGTAAATCATTGTAAAATTCAGTCATGTATGGACTATTGGGGTCAAGTAATTTATGTATGCAATCCCATTACTTTGGGCATTTGATGTAATGTTGAGTCAAATATGTAACCCCACTATGTTGGGTAATTCGTGTAAGCATGAGTCCTTGGTGACAGGAAAGGTCATATTTGGTGGAGTCATAATAGAGTCATGTACATCATTGAATATCTTCCAGAAGATTCATCATATGCTTAGGTGGATCATGGTCAATATAAAACATTCATATTTAGTAGATAAGCCCTATAATAATCCTCTCTACACAAGGGAAGAGAAATATTCATTCAACATTAGTCAACTCTTTTCCCTTGATGTAAAATGGGGAAAGAAGCTTGGTGTTTGGAGAGATGTCTTGGGAGAGAAGCTTGGTGTTTGGAGAGATGTCTTGGGAGAGAAGCTTGGTGACTAGATTGATATGTTTATAGAGGTGTTTGTAGTTATTTACAGGTGGTGGTGTCCAAACACCAAAGTGTTGCCATCAATTCCAAAGGGGGAGATTGTTGGCATTATGGATAATGTGTTGTCCTTGATAGCAATCTACTTGATAGAGATGTCAACATGATGGTTATGCAGATGCTACAGGTGATATGAAAAAATTAATACCAGTTCAGAAATAGATGGATGGTAAAGATAAAGTGTGAGAAAGTATACACGAGTCCTATGAAGTAAGACCGCGTACATATGCAGGTATGGTGAAGAGAAGTCACGTACATAATATGCACCATGGCATTTTGAATACCAGGGGTCTTTAACATGGTATTTTCCCATAGTAATGAGTGCAACAACGGATATTTGATCTTGTCAAAGAATACCAATGGCATTACTAAGGGATTGGCCTAAGGTATTGGCTAAGGCTAATGTTATATAAGGAGATGGAGATCAAAGTGTTATGTGTGCAAATGATGGATTGATCATGAATGATTTGATATAAAATAGGTGTGCACCAAGGAGCAAGGATAAGACATGGATCTGAAATATTTGAAGTATGGTGTCATATGTGTTTGTTTTATTTTCTTGTTGAAAATGTCTAACATTGATATATTTTTTGTGATAATGATAATCTGACATGAATGTGTGACGGTATGGTTTGCAAAGTATGTGTTATGGTTGCAGTGAAGGTATGATTCAATGATTACAGATTTGTACGTTGCTTTGCCTCTAAGAGGCCGTGTACATATGCATATTTTCTTATGGGTATTCATGTATATATTCTACGAAAGTTTAGAATCTGTACGCAGGTGTTAAGAATGGGAAGCACATACATAAGCGAATGTTCTTTTTAAGATTTGCGTATACATGCTAGGGTTTTTCATATGAGCTATTGATGATGTTTGATCAGTTATGTTATGTTTGCTATTATCTGCCGATGAAGCCTTTCTTATGATAATATGTGTTTGACAGTACTGGTTTTGTTGAATTGATTATGAAATGGGATGTTGATTAGTGTTTATGCTACTATATGGTGATTTTTTTGTGGTTCAGTAATCTGTGATGGATTCAGAATATGATTCGATGATTGATTCAGTGTTACAGTAATTTAGACTCAATTGTTCAGTGATTTGAGATTTGTACATTGGTCTTCTTTAAGGGAAGTGTGTACATACATAGGTATTAATCATAACAATAGCATATACCTTTTGACATATGTTTGATTAGAGTTTGCAGTGATATGATCTAGTTTATGTGATGAACAGGGTATGGTTTGGTATACTTGTGAATGATTATGCAGTGATATGATATGTTATAGATTGGTTTGATCTAGTTGCATTGTTTGATTATGATTTGATTTGATGATGCAGTTGGCCCATCGATTGAGTAATTGGTTTAAGAATTGTTATTTTATATTGGGCTTAAATGATGTAAGTGGGTCCAGTCTGAAAATATGATGAAAGGTGACCTAGAAGTTTGATTTTTTGATTCAAGTGGATTCAATATGAAATATTATGAAACGTGGTCCACACAGGTGCTGAGGGTTGGAGCCTTCAACGAGGGAGTCGAAGCTTCCTACCAATGGTAGCTATTAAATTCGTTCACGGGGTAGGATTTCACTTCCCGTGGGTGTTGGTAAACGAGATCAGGGGCTTGGAGCTCCCTTCCATTAGGTGCTGGAGAATGAGATAATGTTGTAGCCTTTTGTAGGTGGGTGCCTACATACTGGTATGGGTCTGCACCATTACAATATTGTAAGATGTTTTCCTTTATAATAAAAAAGAATACAGAAACGATGGAAGCGATGGTTTTCTCCCACATTGGGTTTCCACCTAAAAATCCTGGTGTCCTCATGTTTTTTTGTGTTTTTTATGTGTGATTATTTATTCTGCTCTTACTACTCATGGTTAATGTTTATTTCATGTCTAATGAAGTAATGATGCACGAGTTTAAGTTGAAAAGATGATGAAATAAATTAAAAGTTAGTTAATTGGATATACGCTATTTGTATTCATCACAATCGCGTACATAATTTGGTTTACTAAATGATAGTAGCATATAGAAATTTGAACAATAAATTGAAAATTTGAAGTGATTAAAATATAGATTCACACCCCCCCCCCCCCCCCCCAACTATTTTTCCCAAGAATTGGTATCGAATATACGTCTCTCAGTTGGAGCTTGATTTCTTAAAGGGAGATCTGTCAAATTGAGTATTCAAGAAGGAGTATTATCAATGAGGCCACCTTTATTTAATGGAACTAGATTTTTCTTTTGGAAATTTAGAATATGAGCATACTTGTAGGCACTGAGAGCTTATGTATGGAAAATCGTTGAAAGTGGATATCAATATCCAACCTCCATTCCCACATATACAACAGGGAAAAAATAGTATGAAACCAACACACTGGTTGTAAATGAAATCTTGGGAAATATGGACGAGTCTAATTTCATGAAAGTACTGCAGTTGAACACTGTAAAGGCATGTGGGACAAGCTTATCCAAAGTTATGAAGGTGACACCAAGGTAAAAAGTATTAAACTCCAATCGTTTAGAATACAATATTAGACTCTTAAAATGCACGATGATGAAAGAATTGCAGGATTTTTCCTTAGAGTAGATGAGATATAAAATATGTTACCTTTGTTGAGAAAATTTTGAGATCACTAACTTCGAAGTTTGATTCCAAAGTCTCTGCCATTGAAGAAATGTGGGATCTGAAGAATCTCACACTTGAACAACTCCATGGAATCTTGAATGCATTTGAGATGAGTAAAGGTGGTCCATCAGATATGAGAGAAGTATCTTTCAAAGCCATATATAAAGGGAAAGAGAAGGAGTCACCCAAATATATAAGCTATATATCAGATGAGGAAGAGGCAAATTTCGAGAGGAAATTGTAAGTAGGAACTAGAAAATTCAAAGGAAAGCTTCCCTTTAAATGTTTTACTTGTGGAAGAGTAGGTCACCATGCATCTGAATTTCCATATAAAGAAAATCCTAAAGATAATGGAAAGAATGTTTCCAAAAATATGTTTTCAAACAAGAAAATATTTTACTGTAATGGAGATATTCATAGCATATCTGATGACCTGGAAAATTCAGATTCAGATTCTAATAGTCTTAATCCAGTACTTATGGTTCTTAAATATTAGTCAATTAATTAAACAAATAAATGTAAAGTAGATGAGTTAATGAAAGCATTGAAAGACAATGATAAACTCAGGAATGAAAACAAATAAATGGAAACACAATGAAATAGTATGGTAAGTAAATAAACATGTTAAATATGGAATTAGAATCAACCAATAGAAGAACAAAAAGCAGAAGAAAACAAATTCAAGAAAAGGAAGAGCATTTTGAAACATTATAATATGACATTGTTACCCTAAAGGAAGATTATGAGAAGATCAACAAATGGGAAAATGCATCTAAATCTCTAGAAAATATTATCAATGAACAACGCTTTCCTCTAATCAAAATTGGAATTGGGTACAATCACATGGCTTCACATACACAATGTGATGACATAAACCAATATAGTGTAGTTCAAAGGAAAACTGAATCAATTCACTCATTTGAAATAAAATCTCCTAGATCAAGGTCAAGATCAGTCCCTATGCAAAAATGATGGTTTTATGGATTTTTTTTCTCTTGTGACTCATTTGGGCATATGGCCACTAATTGTAGGTAAAGTATGTGGAACAAAACCAGGAGATGGGATAAGTTCTAATGCATATTTATAAATTGAAAGAATATTTGGAGGAAGAAGGAACATCAGTCGGAAATGTAGGGAAGATTGACCCTACTGCAGTCCATTTCTCATAAATCCTACTTCCCACAGTGACTGCAGAAGTAATGTGAGGTACATGTCCTCATGAAGAACATGTAATAATTATTAGGTCTACATTATCAATAGTGTATGATCTCATGGGGAGATATTGATGTTTCTCTATTATGGTTTGATATTATGTTTTGATATTACTAAAACTACATCTAGTGAGGTAACAGTGAAGAGAAAAATGCAATACAATTTCAGGAGGAGCTATGGTTATGAAAGTTCGGCATTTTACCTTCTGTACGCGGATTACATGAAGGATAGTCATGTATATATGTGAGTTTTTATCTATACAGTCGCGCATGTTTCTCTGAGATGAAGAAACAATGGGACAAACTCAGCGAGAGTTTTTGATATGCTTCAATCAGTTATTATTTGGCTTTTGGGTTCTCACATTAATTGATTACAGTATGTTGATGATTCTCAGAGATTACTTAGAAATGATGTTGGTTCATGATGGTTTGTGAATAGTTGAAATTACTAATTTGATGACTTTGTTTATGGATGAGTTGGATATATTTTGATAGTAAATACTTGGAACAGGTTCATGGGGATCATATGTTATGCTTCTAATAGTACATTGTTGGAATTATATCTACTTGAGCACCACTTGTTAAATTATGATGTTTTCATTGCTTATTGACATTGATGGAGATATATGATGCTGCTTGATGATGATGATGCTTAGCTCTATGCCTTGTGACGTTGTTGAAAAACACATATGTTGTTGAAGTCCTAGATGATGACTATAGCAAAGTTGATCTTACGTGATACACTTGAGGATTAATATGTGCATGCTATGGTTGATGATTCACTCACTACTTGTCATTTTATATGTTGTTGTCATTATGTCTTATATGATGCTTAAGTTGCATATGGTGAAGTTATGGATGATGCCTATATATATTGCTTGAAAATTTTCTATGACGATGTCCTTGGTTCTCACATACGTTGGTGATACATGGTGATGATGCATGTATATATTATCCATATGCTACATTTGATGATATATTTGTTGCTTCAGAATTTTTGGCTCTTCATATATAGATAATGATGATCTTGATGACATGAGATCAAGGAGACAAGTTACTAACAAAGCTTAATGATGATGGTGAGTTCATGGTTTATAGTTTTTGGCATATCTCATTGATGTGAAGATATATACATACTACTATCTCTATGTCATTGGATATCATTGATGGAAATGGATATTATTTATGATTACTTGTGTTGCATATTGGTGAAGTTGTTTATGGTTTGATAATTCTTCTTGCATGAAGATAATGGTCCAAGAGAATGATATTGTTGCCTATGAATTATAACTCTTCATATATGAGGAAAAGGCATGTTACATTAAGTCAAGAGGATGGTTATTGATATATTTCGGTTACAACTGCTTGGTGATGCTTGAAAGCATTGCATATTTGGTCATGTGTTGATGTTGTTGAAGATAGATGCTACATTTCCCTATCTTACTTCCTGATGATGATGTTCGTGTTCTAGTATCCTATATGGTGTATGATGGTCATTGATGAATATCATGGTGTTGCTACCTCACTATTGAGGTCTTTGGTTTTGGTTATAAATATCATATTTTCCTTTTGATTTAAAGGTCATGTAAAGACCCATGTTGTAAATCATTGTAAAATTCAGTAATGCATGGACTATTGGGGTCAAGTAATTTATGTATGTAATCCCATTCCTTCAGGAATTTGATGTAATGATGAGTCAAATATGTAACCCCAATGTTTTTGGTAATTGGTGTAAGCATGAGTCCTTGATGATAGGAAAGTTCATATTTGGTGCAGTCATAACATAGTCACGTACTTCATTGAATATCTTCCTGAATTTTCAACATATGCTCAAGGGGAGCATGGTCAATACACAATCTTCATATTCAACAGATCAGCCCTACAACACTTCTCTCTACACAATGGAAGAGAAGTCTTCATTCAAAATTGGTCAACCCTTTTCCCTTGATGTCAAAGGTGGAGAGAAGTTTGGTATTTGGAGATATTTCTTGGGAGAGAAGCTTGGTGATTAGCTTGATATGTTTACATATTTGTTTGTAGTTATTTATAGGTGGTGGTTTCCAAACACCAAAGTGGTTACCATCAAGTCCAAAGGGGAATATTGTTGTCATTATGGCTAATGTGTTGTCCTTGATGTAAATCTACCTGATAGAGATCTCAACATGATGGTTATGAAGATGCTACAAGTGATATGAACAAATGAATATCAATTCATAAACATATGGATGGTAAAGATAAAGTGTGAGAAAGTATACACGGATCCTATGAATAAATACCATGTACATATGTAGGTATGGTGAAGATAAGTCGTGTACATAATCTGCACCATGGTGTTTTGAATACCATGGGTATTTACCATGGTATTGGCCCATATTAATGAGTGTGACAACGGATATTTGATCTCATCAAAGAATACCAATGACATTACTAAGGGATTGGCCTAATATGTTGGCTAAGGATAATGCTATGTAAGGAGATGGAGATATAAGTGTTATGTGTGCAAGTGTTGGATTGATTATGAATTATTTGATCCGAAACATGTGTGCACCAAGGAGAAAGGAGAAGACATAGATCTGAAAGATTTGAAATATGGTGTCATATGTGCTTGTTTGATTTTCTTGTTGAAAATGTCTAACAATGATAGATTTGCGGTGACAATGATACACTGACATGAATGTGTGAAGGTAAGGTTTTCAAAGTATGCGTGATGGTTGGAGCGAAGGTTTGATTCAGTGATTACATATCTGTACATTAGTTTGCCTCTAAGAGGTCGCATACATACACGGATCTGCTTCTGGGTAGTCACATATATTTTATGTGAAAGTTCATAATTTGTACGTAGGTGTTAAGAATTGGAAGCGTGTACATACATGGATGTTCTTTGTAAGAGTCATGTATACATGATAGGGTTTTGCAATATGAGATATTGATGATGTTTGATCATTTATGTTATATTTACTATTGTCTCCCGATGAAGTATTTCTTATGATAATCTGTGTTTGATAGTATTGGCTGGGTTGAATTGATTATGAAATGGGATGTTGATTAGCGTTGATGCTACTGTATGGTGATTTGTTTGTGGTTCAGTAATTTGTGATTGATTCAGTATATGATCTGGTGATTTATTTAGTGTTACAATAACTCATACTTGGTTGTTTAGTGATTTGAGATATGCACACAGGTCTTCTTCAATGGAAGTGCGTACATATGCGAGTATTATTCAGAACAATAGCGCAAACCTTCTGACATATGTTTGATCGGGGTTTGCAGTGACAGGATCTGGTTTGTGTGATGAACAAGGTATTGTTTGGTATACATGTGAATGATTGTGCACTGATATGGATATTATGGATTGGTTTGATCTAGTTTCATTGGTTGATTAAGATTCAATGATTGATTTGATGATTCAGTTGTTTCATCGATTGAATAATTGGTTTCAGAATTGTTATTTGATATTGGGCTTAAATGATGGAAGTGGGTCCAATATTAAAATATGCTGAAAGGTGATCTACAAGTTCGATGTTTTGAGTGAAGTGGTTCCAATATGAAATATTATGAAACATGGTCCACAGAGGTGTTGAGGGTTGGATATTTTAGCAAGGGAGTCAAAGCTTCCTTCCAGTGGTGGTTGGTAAATATGTTCAGGGGGTAGGAGTGCCCTTCCAATGGGCATCGGTAAACAAGATCAGGTGGTTGGATCTCCCTTCCAGCAGGTGTTGGAGAACGAGAGAAGGTTTTAGCCTTCTACAGGTGGGTGCATGTATACTGGTATGATTCTTTACGAGTTCAATATTGTAAGATGTTTTCTTTTATAATAAAAAATAAGACAAAGACGACGCCAACAATGTTTTTCTCCCGCATTGGGTTTCCACCTAAAAATCCTAGTGTCCTCATGTGTTGTTGTACTTCTTATGTGTGATGATTTATTTTGATCTTATTGCTCATGGTTAATGTTTAATTAGTGTCTAATGAAGTAATGATGCACTGGTTCAAGTTGAACAGACGATGAAATAAATGAACAGTTAGTTAATTGGATATACACTATTTGTATTCATCACAATCGCATACATACATTGGTTTACTAAATGACAATAGCATACAAAACTATGAATAAGGAATTGAAAGGTTGAAGTGAGATTAAAATATTGGTTCACCTCCCCCCCCCCCTTACGGTATTTTTCCCAACACAATGAACGAGGCTTACCTATAATATTTCTCAAGCTTCACTCTCTTCTTGGCTTGTACGCTCCAATCCCAGCTCTGATTGCCATAATTAGAAGTTTCACATACAAACACAACAAGCCAAATATCTACGACATTTATGTAGCATTTTCCAATCACTTCATTCAATAGATTAGTAGAGCATTGAAACATATGAATGTAAACATAATATAATATATGAAAACAATGTACTCTTTGTATTAATAGAAATGGAGAGAGTTAGAACCAAATATAGGAGATGATCATGTAGAGAAATCCCCAAGTTGACTTGTCCTTCCTTCTTACAAACCACACCTGTATGTCACCTTAATGCATGGAATGATGTCCCTCTTAGGTCTAAAGAAGCAGCATGAGGGTAATCAATCTCCAAAATCCAACCCCTAGCTTGTGGATGGTAGTAAATATATAGGAGAGGATGGTAGTTTAGGAATTTTTATCCATTTACCAATCTAGGCTTGAGATCCACTCTTGAAGGGAGGTTGAGCTCAAGGGATACAACGTTAAATCTGCAAGGTACGATTAGATAGGATTCAAAGTTCTTATCCAATTTAAATGGTTGAAACAACTCCTAGAAGCTTCTGGAAGAGGAAGCTTTAGGATTATTTTTATTTTTCCTGAATTAGTAGGATCATCACACCCTCAACAAGGGACAACCTGCTAATGATCAATGCAGGTGCAGAATGAAGAAACCTGCACTAAAGGCAGGTTCCTAAGGGATCGAGGTGCGTTGGGCCTTAAAAGCACGAAAATGAAGTAGTTAAGCCCAAAAAATTCGGGATTAGGGAGCGTCATGCCTAGGGATTTGTGTAGGGATGATGACAAGGTGTTCATGGATGTTGATTGATACAATTGGTAGGCCTATTGAGAAGATGCGATAAAATGGGATATAACAATAGGCTTAATCGAGGGAGTTACAAATGGTTTTCAATAAGTTTATCGATGCAAAAAGAGATAGGTTTCGACGAGAATTTTAGTGTTATTTTCTCTTGACTGAGCTTTCACTAATTTTTTAGAGAGATTAGTGGTACAACTTGTCTCTCTCCTGGGAGACCAAAATCTTTTTGATTTTTACTATGGGAGATTCGACCGACAGGGTGGATATATGTTGATATGGATGAGGAGTTTTTTTAATACTTATCAAACCCATACAAATTCGTATCTATTTGGAAAAATTATCCACATCAACAACTCAAAATGGAGCAGGTTTTGAAACTTGGCTCACCAGGTTTGGGGCTTTTTAAAACTCTCCCGAATTTGAAATATGTTTTTTTATTGCTCACAAAATCTGGACTCAAGGGAAAATATTTTATGCACAAGACAAAGGTTATCTATTATGGGCTCATCAGTGTTTCCAGGGGTTGAATCGCAAGGATGGGAGGAGTCATAGGATATGCAAGTTAATATAGTGGGGTTATTGTTGGAATCCCTAAAATATGTTGAAAATTGCATAAACCCTAATGGACAATATGATTCATACGATATTTTTGTAGGACTGCCAATTTCGCAGGAGGAAGGGATTTCAGGTCACTTTTCTACACATAGGTTTGTGGAGGAATTATCTCAAGGATCACCATGGTGGGTTTAAGAAAGGCAGGCTTGGATCAAGAGGTGGGGAATGTGAGAAGAGGCTTAAACTCCATTTGGAGCAGAGGCACAACACCAACATCAGGGATATTGGCCAGTGAAGGCTCTGAGCGAGTTTTATTAAGTTCATGGTTTTATATTGAAGTGGGATTGGTTGGATTTCTCATATCCTCAACGAGATATCATTCAGAACATATAGAAGAAGGGATCATCAAAGGAAATGGGTCAAAGAAACATGGTAAGAAGGTAAAATGCACGAAGGTGAAAGAAAAAGGGAGGATTTTGGTTTAGGGGATGAAATCAACTTTGATGATATTATGGAAACCAATAGGAAAGTATTGGTTGGAAGGGTTCAAGGAAAATATTACGATGATCTTCATTTGAAAAAGTGGGTACAAGAGGTATGGGGATAGATAATGGATGAGCTTCCAATGATACGTATATCAACGAGGGGTTGGTTCACTCTAAAATTTAACTAGGAAGAGCATGTGATCTGGGATCTCACTAGATATTGGAACAATGAAATGGCTCCAATATTGCTAAAAATATGGTCTCCACTCTTTGATCCTAAAAGAGAACAATTGGGAGTTGGAACGATATAGGTTAGGTTACTTGGGCTGCCGCTACAACTATGGTCAAAGGACATATTTCGAAGGATTAGGGATGACTAGGGAAGCTTTATGGACTATGAAAAGTAATACATGGAGACTAGAAAGATGGCTTTTGTGAGGATATCGGTTCATCTAGATACATGACAGGGTCTTATGGCAAGTCTAAAATTACATTATAAGGGTTATGTACACCACCAAAAGCTAGATTACGAGGGGGTACCCTTTCGCTGTCGATGATTCCATGAGGTTGGAAATGTATTTAAATATTTTCCTCTGGCTCTAAATGGGAATAAATGAAAAGCAAATGCGTCAGACATATTACAAGCACACATAGGCTTTTTAGTTGGGGGAGGCCCAAATTTGACTCCTCAGCAGGAATTGGCTCATACAGGTGGGGTTGTAGCTCAAAAAATATCCTCAAAGAATCAAATGGAGCATGGTGCCAGCCTGGTCTTGAAGGATTCTTGATCCTTTCCTCTAGCGACCTCTTCATCGTTGGGTTCTCTTTCCCCTTCTCTGTCTATTCCATTTCTCTATGAATCAATGTGTTATGTGGATATGATTTCGTCTTTGCCTTCTTCTTTTTTTGGGGATTGTGGTTCCAATATTTTTATGGGGGTTGTATCTTGTCCTATTAGTTATTTTCTTGCATTTTTTCTGGAACCTTCTCCTTCCTTTCCCTCTTCGGATGAAGGATACTCTAGGGTGGGTAGACATCCTAAATATAACCTACGATGCTCGACTAGATCCCTTAGAAAATAAGCAAACATGCACGACACTAGGAAAGGGTTAGGGCCCATATCCCTCTCAAAGTTTCCTAAAATACCTCGAGGACGTCAGTCCCATATGTAAAAATTTGTCCATCGGGCCAATTAGGATATAGTTTTTGGTAGAAAATTATATTTGGACGAGATTCTTAGAGTATGAAATACCCTAGAATCCAGGCCTCTATGAAGTTTTTATCTTATCATTATAGAGGGTTAGTTAGTCCCTCCAAAAAACTAGCTTTGAAGCATCTGGTTCAGGAGGACAAGCTTGATATTATTTTTCTTCAAGAGACCCTGGGTTCAAGTGATGACATAGCCAATGTTTTGGAAGGGATGTTCAAATATTGGTATTTATTTGTTATTGATGCACATGGGAGATCTGGGGGCTAAGAATTGGGTATAAATTGTAAATATGTAAAAATATTAAATGTATGGGGATGTGAAGGGGTCGTTGCAGTTGATATTTTATCAGAATAATTTGGTATTGATTTCTAGGTGGTTAACATATATGGCCCATGTCAAGAGAGAGTTACTTCCTGGAACAAATTATTGGAATGATCTTTTATGAGTGTGGACATTTTGATCCTAGGTAGTGATCTAAAATTTTACAATGGGTTTGTCTGAAATATGGGGAGAACATGCCCACATTGATACCCTATCTAATTTCTTCTCTCAGTTACTAAACACATATAAGTCAATAGACATAGACATGGCTATAATCAAGCCTACCTGGCGAAATTGAAGGGTAGTAGTGTAGAAAATTAAATAACTCATAAAACACTCATAAAAATACCTGAGACATAGAACTACGGAAAAGGCCTCAGAGCCTTACGACATTCCTCACATATTCTTCATTATTAAAATAATGTTATAATACAAATAAATAGATGAGGAAGTTGTCTCAAGATATTGCGTATATCTTGGACAACTTGGTTGAGAAAATATCTCAACCACACACATTAATCTAGGAGCTAAGTTAGGTAGGCCTAAACTAACTCCTAATTAAGAGGAACAAACATAATCTAGAAAATTAGGCATAAAATCCTAATTTTCAATATTTAATTAATTTAATTAACTTTGGATTTATATTTTTTTATGAGAGAGAGGCTAACATTCCCCCCTTCAAAGATAAATCCAAAATAAGAATGAGGAACTGTCTTCCAAGTTCTCATGCTGAAGTTGTTGATCCTCAAAAACATTGCCTGAAAAACCTCCAAAGTTGTATTCCAACAAAACTGCAATCTGAAGAGACCATGAGTCCGCTGCATGTCTGATTCAACTTTGAATTTATCTTGACAACTTCATCACGTGCCAAGCTACAAAAGGATCCATCTGTCCTTTTCTTGCAATCAACATCCTTTGTACACTGACAAAATTGTGAAGACGCCCACTGCCGAATTTGCTTGTCCACTTACAAAATTTTGAAGACGCCCACTGGTGAATTTGTTGATGATGATAGCCCACTGGCTGATGATGTTGATGATGTCAAAAAACAACTCACTGTTGATTTTGTTGATGATGCTGGAAACTTCTCATTGTTTATTCCCACTGGCTTCTTGGATGTTTGAATGCCCACTGGATGCTGAAGATGCCCACTGGCTGCTTTGTTGATGTTGTCGAAACTTTTAGTCTCACAACCACCGTCAATTTCATTAAAATTTTATCCCCTTTCTCAACTGAAAGGAGAGACAATCATCTGCAAATGATTTCTAAACTCCCCTCGTCAGCTGTAGGAGTGTTGCACTGGTGTACTCCACTGTTCAACTGCACGAGAGTACCATCGTCATTTGAATGTCAGCTACAATAGGTGTGATTGAATCTGGTTGTAAAACTTATACAATCTGTTGACTATTGATGACCATTCCCAAGGATCAATCCAGGCGTAATTGATCTTTAATCTGGCCAGTTGGTTTTGGTTGCAACATATCTCTGATGAATGATTATGCTTGCCACAATGGCGACAAGGATGGAGATCAAAAAAATTATCTTTCATATGACCTGTTCTATTACAATGGGAGTATTTTGGTTTGACTACAACTTTGGTTTGTGTGCATGTTGGTTTGTCTACAACTGTCGCAGAATTTGGTGATGTGATTTGTTCAAGAAATCCTGCACTGACGAGCTTGATGGGCTTTTAATAATCTGGGATATGTAAGTTGTCGTCACCTTTGACATATCCTAATCCTCTTTGATTTTTGTTAGTTTGAATTTATTCCCATGGCTTGATGATTGGTTTGGAAGAAAGTTGAACTTGAACAACTTCGACACTTGAAGATGTTTGGATGAATGGCCTATCATCTTTATCTGTATGGTTCAAAGACTTAGAAGCATCACTATGCTCTTGCAACTCATTTCTTTGTAGTTTAGACTCTAGTTGAAGGTACTCAATTGTTTCATTTGTCTGTTGTAGATGCCGTGAAATATCAGCAAGAGTTGCTTTGCTGATTTTCACAATGTCTTCAATAGTTGATAAGATCAAATTGTGAAGAACTTGTAATAGCTAGATGTGTTGTGCCATGTGATCTCACTCACTTTAATTCAGGCTCGCTTGTATTGAAATTTGTCACTTGACTTGAACATGTTGGATTGAATTCACTCGCTTGATTTGAATGACACACTTGCTTGCTTTGGAAGTGGCTTGATCTCTTGCTTGGTGAAACTTGTTTTTCTTGTTTCACGCTCACTGGAACTCACAATCGCTTGCTTTAGATTTCAACTTACTTGATTGTTGTTTGAATATTACATTTACTTGCATTATATTTTAACTTGTTTTTGTTTGAATATTACATTTACTTGCATTAGATTTTAACTTGCTTTCTTTGATTGCTGCTTCAATGAACTTCACGGTGGCTCACTTGATGTTGTGAAATTTGTACTGACTTGATTTTGTTTATTGGAAAAATAAGGGTGTCTAACACTGTCGAAAATGCACCCAAAATACAAATGATAAGTAAAAATAATATGACTAAGTTGAAGACTTACTTGACCTAATTTTCTTAGTTTGAACACCTTATCAATTCAAATTGGGGTGTCGGTTTCAACCGAGAATGCACCCTGATAATTCAACTCAATTAAAAAAAATTTTATCTACAAGTGATACAAAAAGTGTTGTTGATGTCATCTTGTCTTGGAATTCTTGATTTTGTGGCATCCTTAACTTGATTATTTTGATTGCAGGAAGTGGAATATGGTTGTAGAAGACCTCTTTATCAACTTGACGATGTGTTGCACAAATGCATGTGATTGTTTGTGCTTTTGTACTTAAGATTGATTACATGAGCTTGATTACTTAAGCTCGATGACTTGTATACTTAAGCTTGCTTATGTGCATGCAATTGTTTAATTTGTTGTGCACCAGATTACAAAGAGAGTGTAAGAAACTAGACACAAGTCATGCACACGCATTCACTACACACGGTGTACCTAAGATCCCCTTATTCAATTTCGAGTGGATCTAGGACACAAGTACCATCAAAAAATATGTTTTATTAAGTATGGGGTACATCATCCTTATATCTTTACAACATCTGCATTGAAGCTTCTCAAGCAAAGATTGTGAGAACTCCTTGGAGGAAAATTGTCTTCAAAAAACTAGATGGATATTGATTTAACCTAATTTTCTAATTGATGCACAAATATTCAACCTAAATTATGCAATAATACTTCTCTACACAACTCTTTCAACATATGAAAATAGGAGGTATTGCAATAGTAATGGTTGTGCTCTTATAACTCCCACATAAAACCTTCAAACTTCAAATCCCTTTACAATTATCACAAGTATTCAAATTCCCTCTTACTATATTTACATGACTCATTTAAATGGCATAATCAAACATTCACATTGAAATTCACCCTTATACCTCCTACATTCTCTCAAATTAAAACATTACTTTGGATTACAACAATGAATTTCTTTAAAAAAAATCCACTTATCACTCCAAATACAAAAAAAAAAAAATCTCAAAAATTCAACTTATCACTCTAATTAAAAAATACATATATACCTTATATTGACACCTTTTTCAAGCATGAAGTAAGTATTAGTACTTATTTCCTTTTTACTTGCATCGAATGAGAAGAGGAAGCCCAGAAGGTTCTGGACAAAATCTATCCGGATGGTCACGAGGCCGCAACTAAAGATCTTGGAACCAATGATGCATTTTCCAATACTAAAAATTCTCGGTTAGTTAACTCCACACACTTATGAGTCTCTCCATTGCACATTCGTTGAGCCTGCGATTGGTTACTTCAATCATATGTTTGTAGGTCCTCTATGGTGAACATCGAGCATTCATGCATCCATAACACAATTTATTTACACGACTACCTTTCCAATCCGATCAACAACCGTTCCAAATAGCATCGATTGCTCCACACGTAGGATGGACTCCAACGTGTTCCAACAAATATTCCACGTCATTGGCCAACAACTCTTCCGACTCTGGGGGGCTCCAGAAGTTAGTCTCTTTTGCATTGATTTTGTTAACCTTCTCTGCAATTGGATCGAAATATGTCATGGCAAACAACGCCAACCATCGGCCATCTCCTATGGTGGATCAAGTAAATTATACAAAGAATAGCTTGGAGAATATCAAGAAACAACTAAATTCAGCTTCTGGAAAAACTCTGTTGCAAGGGCCGCTTCTGAAGCAATCAGAAACACTCTGGAAATGGAATGAGCGATGGGTGACTTTGGATCCAACCACTAGAAAATTGGAGTATAGAGGTCAGAGGAATGATTTGGCACCTAAAGGATCAATAATATTTGATGCAAATAGCACAACCACGGTTTCCCCAATTAATTTTCATGGTTTGCATAAGTATGATGGTTGTTGTTTCTATATTTTCACTCCACAGAAATAGGAATACTTTTCTTTGTGCTAAAACTCTTGGTGTTGCTAAAGCTTGGGTAGAAACATCACGGGCATCATAGTTCGTATTGAAAGCACAAAAATAAGCGGTAAACTCGTTGAGTGGAAATGGAACTAGCAAACGCAGTAGTTGTTGCTACCAATTATACTCTCGCTCTTAGTGTCGCATTGAATGATTTCCTCACCTTCTTTAGAAAACACAAGCTCTTCAGGCTCAACTGAAATTAGAACTCCGGGAGGAGGCCTCAATGCCTTATTTCACAATAACACACCTTATTTCACAGTAAAACTCCAGCGCTCTTCTCAATGCTTCCATCGTCAGAGCGTTGCACTTCTACAATAACCCACGGTGCTCTAGAATCATAGCCTCCAGCTAGTCTCAAGATACACACAAATCTTCAGTCACATGCGAATTACAACCAAAACTTAACTGAACACATTGATAATACTCTTCAACAAATATCGCTATCCTAAAGTGATTTCTTATATCCATCCATAGCCCTTTACCAACCACTATGGCACACGCAGACCTCTTAGATTGCTCCTTCCAGTGACTCTTCAAATCCTTTCACCCAGATGTAGCCACTCTCTCAAAATCGTAGCTCAAAGTGGATCTCAGTCTTATTCCAATGCAACATGTTTTTCTTAATCACCTGGTAGCTTCCATGTCACAAAAAAACTTCAACAACCTATTTAAATAAAAAAATATCCAACCATGGGCTCTGATACCACATGTAGAAATTTCAATAACTCATAAAACATTCATAAAAATACCTGAGACATAGAACTGGCGGAAAAGGCATGAAAGCCTTATGGCATTCCTCACATATTCTTCATTATTAAAATAATGTTATAATACAAATAAATAGATGAGGAAGTTGTCTCAAGATAGTGTGTCTATCTTGGACAACTTGGTTGTGAAAATATCTCAACCACACATACTAATCTAGGAGCTAAGTTAGGTAAACCTAAACTAACTCCTAATTAAAAGGAGCTAACATAATCTAGAAAATTAGGCATAAAATCCTAATTTTCAATATTTAATTAATTTAATTAACTTTGGATTTATAATTGTGTATGAGAGAGAGGTTAACAAGTAGAAGCTATGGTAGTGAGGAGGTTGGACAGATTCTTAATTAGAGATTCAATGTTGGAAATATTATCTCTGTTCAGACAATTGGTTGGTAGGGGAGGTATATCCATCCATCATCCTATCTATCTGGAGCTTGCAGGTAATTTCAAAAAACCTATATCCCCTTTCAATTTTAATGTTACTTGGTTGAAGGAGGAGGAATTTATATCCTTATTTCGCAATACATGGCACCCATGCAGTATAGGGGAGGATAGGCCAGTGGCTAGTAAATTTGCAGAAAACTTGTTTAGATTTGAGCGGGCGACTATTGAGTGGGAAAAAGGAAAAAGGCAGAGATATGATGAAGAATTGAAAAATATTGAGGTAAAGATGGAACAACTGGATGAGCCTATGGGTGGGGGTTATGCATCAAATGATACCAAACTACACATAATTTAGTTGGAGTCTGCCAGAAGAAGATTACTAGAAGAAAAAGAATAAACATGGAGACTTAAAAGAAAATCTATCTAGTTACAGGTTGGGGATGAAAATAATATTTTTTTCAACAATTTTCCAGGGGAAGGAGAGCTATCAACACTATATGGTCTTTGGAAAATTATTTAGGAGAGTGGGCTACCAATTTTAGGTATTTTCTTGGGATGGGTACACAACATTTTCAAACTCTTTTCTCTACCCATAAGGAGGCATCATTGTCTGAAATTATATAGGTTGCATGATTGTTGCCAATTTTTGTCAATGATGACAAAAACAAGGACTTATTGGCCTCAATTACTTTAGGTGAACTAGAAGTAGTTTTGAACTAGTTCAAGAGGGACAAAATCCTAGGTCCAGACGAATGGCTGGTAGAATTTTTCCTTGAATTCAATGAGCTATTAGGGTCAGATGTGCTAAATATAATTGAGGAAAGCATAAATTATGCATGAATGTATGACGACTTCAACACAACATTTATTGCACTCAGCCCAAATTATGATGATCCAAGAACTTTTGATTATTACATACCAATAACACTATGTAATTTCATATAAAAATATATATCCGAAAAATCATTGCAAATCGATTAAAGTATATTTTATCCCAACACATCTCAAAGGAACAATTCACCTTTATGGAGGAGAGACAAATTCATGAAGCCATTGGTGTAGTGTAGGAAGGGATTCATAGTTTGGAGACAAAAAAATTGAAAGGTGTGATTTTAAAAGTCAATCTATCAAAATCCTATGTTAGATCTAGTTGGCTTTATATCAGAATGTTATTAACTCATGTGGGCTTTAACATTAGCTTTATAAATTGGATCCTATGTTGCATATCATTTGTCTCATTTGTTGTGTTAATTAATGGATCAAAATTAGATAATTTTCATGTGGAAAGGGGGCTCTGTCAGGGATGCCCTCTATCCCCTTTTTAATTCCTTTTGATTGTGGAAGGATTAAGCAAATTGATAAGGAAGTCGAAAATAAGGGGCATGATGAGGGGTGCCCCAATGGAAGCAGAAAATAATTTTACTTATTTACTTTTTTTGGATGATGTTCTCATATTCACTGATGGTTCTCGAAGGGATATAGTTACGATTAAAAATGTGGTTAGTTTATTCTAAAAGGCTACATGTATGGAGATTAATGTTCAGAAATACTCGTTATCTGCAATTGGATTCTCAAGGGATTAGATGATATTTGCTAGAGGACCATTCCCTTTTCAATATTTGAATTTTGATGGCAGACAAAAATACTTGGTTTTCACCTGAAGTTGAATGATTATAAAAAATATGATTGGATGTGGCTTCTGGAGAAGATTTAAAAAATACTAAAAGTATGGAGCCACAGATGGTTATCTCATGCAGGTAGTTTGGTACTCATCAAATCAGTATTGGAGGTAATTTTGATATTTTGGATGTCTTTGTACTGGATATCTAAAGGTATTATGAATTTGATTCAAAAATGTTGTTGCGATTTTTTTGTGGAGGGGCGCAAAAGGAGGTAGAACTTTTTCTTGGGTAAGATGGGAAAGATTGAACTTCCCAAAAAATGGGGAGAATGAGGATTAAAAATTTTAAATTTCTTTTCCTAGGCGTTTTCTACTAAATTTGGATGGAGATTTTTAACTATAGTCAGTTTATGGATGGAGGTTGTATCAAGGAAATATGTTTACCCTCTACAACTGTAGGACTAGATCCGACTTCAAAATAATAGTAGGCTAAACATATCTACTATATGGAAGGTAGTGATTGACTCATTCAATATCATTGGTTCGGGATTAGCATGGAGAGTGGGATCGGGTGAGCAGGTTCAAATTGGTCTCGATCCATGGTCAGGAAATGGAGATCGACACATTATTCCTCCTGAAGTTGTGACTTTTCTATTTAAGCGAGTAAAAATAAAAATAAATCAAATTGTTGATCCGGAGAACACATATATTTGGGGACATGGATGGTTATTGACACAAACTATAAACCTACTTGTATAATGGCATCAGCTATGGTATAATTACAACAAATCCCTCACAAACACTCATGTCAGGATACTTGATAGGGAAGATGAACTTTTTTGGATTCATTTGGCGCATGGGAGTTA